>CM046036.1:23985796-24003296 GCA_025215565.1 Flaveria ramosissima
AGAAGAGGAGCCTGCACCGGAGGCGGCACGAGGCTGTAACTATGAGGCGTTTCAATGATGCAAGCCCCCTACTTTTGACGGTAACGGCACTGCTGCTGCGGCTCAGCGATGGGTGAGAGAAATGGAAGCTGTTTTAAACATCAACGAGTGCCGGGAGGATCAGAAAGTAAAGTTTGCTGCCCATTCTTTTGTGGACTCAGCTTTATGCTGGTGGGACAACATTGTCCAAGCTGAGGGTAGTCGGGCAATCAGGAGAACGAGATGGTCCGAGCTAAAGAAGTTAGTGATTGAGGAGTTCTGTCCTCACCGGGAGATGGACAAGGTTGAGAGGGAGTTCCTGCAGTTGGAGGCGGGAACCATGACACACCAGTAGTACACCACGAAGTTCAACGAGATGGCACGTCTGGTGCTGGATCAGGTGACGCTCTGTCACGGAAGATTAAGAGGTACATTCAGGGTTTGCCAGTGGATATTCGCAGGCACATGATCGCTGCCCGACCGAGCACGTTTAGGTCGGCGGTGGATTTGGCAGGGAGACTGTATGATGAGAGAACAGTGGTGGTGACTGAAGGTAGCAAGAAGGGTGGTGGTTGATGAGAGAACACCCGGTTATTTATTTTGAAGCCGACGAATGAAGAAAAAGAAATAAAGTCCAAAGTCGGGGGACCAAACCCACCAACGAGAGAAAGTTGGGTTATGGGAGAGTATTTGAAAGGAGAGGGCAGCCCTCACTCTCCCCACACCCACAAAATTCAGCAAAGAAGAGAGGAGAGGAGAAGAAAAGGGAGAAAAAGGGGTTTTCGGGCTCGTTTTCGTGATTTCGGGCGTGAAAGTTGAAGTGTAGCGTGTTGATTCGAAGCTCTTCTCGTTGTGGTCGTTTGTGTGAGTTCTAGGACCCCTCTTTTACATGTTTTCAAACGATTTTGGGGCTAGAACACATAGAAAACCCGTTTTTGAATGTGTGTGTTTGACCCGTGTGTATGTGTTTGGGTGTGATGCTTTTGGAGTTTGTTTTCGGGCTTGTGTGTGCTTGAATGGTGTTGTGGTATGCATTCCTAAGGTTTAGGAGGGTTGATTTGAGCTTAGAATGGGTTTAGGAGAGTTTGGAGGCCGAAAATGGCAGATTGAGTTCGGGAGTGAGCTGTATTCTGCATCAGCTAGGGCTAGGCGACCGAATGGGGTGCTACGGCCGACTGGCATGCGACTGAGGTCCATGCGCACAATTGCCATGCGACTGAGGTCCATACGCATGGAAGTCATACGCCTGAAGTTCATGCGCTTGTATGGTATGCGATTGAAGGTTATGCGACTGAGGTCCATGCGCCTGGAGGCCATGCGACTGAGGTCCATTCGTACGAAGGGTATGCGACTGAAGCCCATGCGCCTGAAGGCCATACACATGAAGGTCATGCGACTGAGAGTCCATACGCATAGGCGTCCATCCGCATAGGTCCATTCGCATAGGTGTCCATCCGCATAGGCCCATTCGCCTGATGTCCATTCGCATAGGTGTTCATCCGCATTGGTCCATTCGCATGATGTTCAGTCGCCTAGGAGGCCATGTGACTGAAGATTACCCATATGCCCAAGTAGGGCTTGTGTACCCGAGGAGAACGTAGTTTATTGACTGACTTTCGGGGGAAAGTGTAGATGTAAGATTTGACGTGGAAGATTCCCGTCAGTTCATGTAAGACGACTGTTGAGGCCTTAGAGGTTATATTAGGCATTATGTTGCATGATTATTGTCACATCCTCAAAAATCCATGTGCGGAGTTTTACCGCGAGGCGTGTGAACAAATCAGGATCACAGTCAATAGTTACTCAGAACGACTCTATATGCCACAATTAAAATAAAATCAACAAAAGTTTAAACTTGAAACTGTGCGGAAGCGTTTTGTAAAACAACCCAAAGAATATAAATGCATACTATGGCAAAACATGCTTCAACCCAAATGAGTAAACAATAACCATTAAAACAATAAAGATGTCTTGAAGACCAAGTCTTAGAATGCAAGGTGAATCCGTGTGGTGCTCCTAAAGGCAAGCAAGTTAATGACCTGAGAATAGCATACTAAAATGTCAAAACAATGGTTGGTGAGTGCAAGAGTGATATTCAAACATAAGTAGTTTAACATTAGAGATATAAAAGTAGTGCATTGTAACAGATAGCTAGTCCATTAACAATAAATATTAACTCATAGTGATTTTGTAATTGAAGCTGACTGTGTTACGTTGTTGCCTCCTGTCACGACTTAACAGGTCGTGACAATGTTCAATAGGACAAATTGCACCCGGTTGACCTCGAGTCACACAGGTGGGGCTCGTCAGACCCAGTAGTACTACCCAAATTTCCCCGCTATTCAATATTAACAATTCGAAAGTGTGAGGACTTTTCCAGGATATCAGCACTATATTAATATTATGCACAACTTGAATATATAAAGCGTTTGTAGTTTACCAGTATGCTATCTCCCCCAAAAGAGATTAAGTAAGGAGTGGGGCATGAACTCACTTGATTAGCGTAAGGAATACTTAGGGTTTACTTGAAAGACAAAGTGGACAGACAACCTTAATTCTTGCAAAGGAACACGATTTGATGTTGCTAACTTGTTGTATGACTTAAAACCAAACCAAAATCGCAGCCAATTGCTTGTTTTTGATTGATTTCGAAGTGGAGAGGGAGAGAGGGTGAAGATCACGGCCGATTTGGGGTGGGGGCTAGGGTTTGGGTTGTTTTGTTTAATTTAATTTGCATAATTACCATTTAAACCCTTGTAATTTGGTATTTTATAAAAACTAGGCTTTAAACCTTTTGTAAAGTGTTTTTAACTTAATAATATATTGATAATAACTAATGATAATCATTATATATTTTATCTTTATAAAAACACAAGACATACGAATAAATAGGCACATTTCCACGTTACGCGATTAAAATCCTAATTAATATTTAAAACGTGCAAACACATAAACATAATACCATAATCACATTGTCAATTAGATTATCATTAATTTAACATTATTAATTATTATTAGGTCACCAACGTTAAACGACAACTAGTGTGTGCTTACGACACGTGTATGCAAGACTTAACGGAACTAACAGAGTTTGGTAACGGAAATTTACCGGATGTCACATTATCCCCACGTTGAAAGAATTTCCGTCCCGAAAATTGCGTTACATGGTGAGAGTGTTCCATCACTGGTCTACTACATTGGCACACAGAAATCGAAATCGAGTGAGTTTTGGATGAGTTGTCACATTATCCCCATGTTGAAAGAAATTTCGTCCCGAAATTTAAATCAATACCTTCGTCTGCTGGCATCGTCTTTTCGAATAGTTGAGGGTACTTAAGCTTCATTTGATCTTCTCGCTCCCACGTGAATTCCGGTCCACGTCGCGAAGTCCAACGGATTTTTACAATGGGTATCTTGCTTTGCTTCAGTGTTTTCAACTCACGGTCTATCACCTCGACTGGTTCTTCAATAAAATGCAATTGTTCATCCACTTGAACTTCTTCTAGTGGTACGACCATTGTTTCATCAGTTATGCACTTCTTTAGGTTTGATACATGAAATACATCATGGATTCCACTTAGCGAATCAGGTAGGGCTAGTCGATAGGCCACTGGACCTATTCTTTCCACTATTTCAAATGGTCCAACGTACCTTGGATTTAGCTTTTCTCGCTTGCCAAACCGAACTACGCCTTTCCATGGTGAGACCTTCAATAAAACCTTGTCACCAACCTGAAACTCTAAAGGTTTCCTTCTCTTGTCAGCATAACTCTTATGTCTGTCTCGAGCTGCAGCCATACGGTTTCGTATCTGTATAATCTTCTTGGTTGTCTCATGAATTAACTCGGGACCTGTTAGCTGGCTATCACCAATTTCCGCCCAGCAAACTGATGATCTACATTTTCTCCCATACAACGCCTCGTAAGGTGCTGCCTGTATGCTAGTATGATAATTGTTGTTATAAGAAAACTCCACCAATGGCAGGTGACTTTTTCAGTTATTCCCGAAGTCAATCACACAAGCACGTAGCATATCCTCCAACGTCTGTATGGTACGCTCACTCTGGCCATCCGTCTGTGGATGATAAGCAGTACTCATATCTAATCGTGTACCCAAAGATTTCTGCAATGACTACCAGAAGTGTGACGTGAAACGAGCGTCGCGGTCAGAAATAATTGAGATCGGTACACCGTGTCTCGAAACGATTGTCACACCCCAACCTTGACGGCGGAAACATCGAGATGTGAGGGTTACGATTGTTCACAGCCACATAACGCTATTTATTAATTCCAAATATATTATACATAAGTTTCATTAATAACATTACAAGTAAAAGCTTCAACAAAGAATACATCATGTACAAATGCTACAAATAACATGAACATCCATTTTACTTCTAGGTCCAATCCTAGATGTAATAAGCTTTAAAGAGTAGAACACAAACTTGAGGTATACCTGAAACATGTTAAAAATAGAAGGTCAACATAAAAATGTTGGTGAGCATTCCATAGTTTTCAATACATAAGTATATAAAAGATGGCAATTCAAGTCATAAGTTAGTGAATAAAGTGATTAGGGATGTTATGAACAATGCAACAATCAAACCTCGACAAAGTTTTACAAGTCTCAAACGTTTAAAAGTATATACGATCAGCTAAGTGTACTTGGATCAACCAAAGCAGGCTTGTCTTGCCCATAGATCTATGACTTCGCTGGGCTAGCAATAGTTAATGATTGTACATATAACGCCATAACATGGTAACCACAAAAGTTCAACTAACCACAACTTTACCAGATGAATTGCCATAGGTTTACAAGTCTCAAATAAGTTTACAAGCGCAATAGTATAAATTAACATGTTTCACCCCAAAGTGTGAAAATAAGCAAAAAGGGGTATGGAAATACTCATATGGAAAACTCACAAGTATAGTGATGATTGTAGAGTACATAAGAAAGCTTGGATGTCAAGAGTCAAAGGTGATCTCCTAAATGATAGAAAAACAATAACTTGATGTTGGAATTCATTACAAGAAGTTAGAACGTTTAGAGAATGCTAAAAAGCGAAAGGTAGATTGAAAAAGGATCATTGCATCAATTTTAGATTCTGGACAGAATGTTTGGTATGTGTTTGAACAGGTTGTAAAAATAGCAAACGGTTTCATAAAATTATAAAAATTTATACTTGACTAGTTCAAAGTCTCCCGGACAACTTTCATTCAGAAACATTTTTATGAAAAGATCTTTAAATAGGTCAAAAAAGCATCACAAGACAGAAGGTGCTGAAATGCGCACTTATTTTGTGAAGGCTATTGTTGAGTCGTCCGATTGAGTTTGAAGACGTATAAACTGTCGTTGAAAAGGTAATTCAATGAACTTAACATTGGAGTCTGAGTTTACCCAAATTTAGTTTGTTATGATCAAGTTATGGTCGGTTGAAGTAAGACTATATTCTGCCAGAATTGTAGTAAGGCACTTATGTGCACTTTTAAAATTGTTAATATATGAAACGGGTTAGAAAAATTTATTATGTTAATATATGGTATATTAGTCTTCATTTGAGTTATAAAAATTCTAAGACTTTGGCATAGCCATCATTTAGAACAATAATCTTGCAGAATAACCGAATGCGGCGGCATAGCCGTCCATATGCAAACGGGATTCTTTGTTTATGTTAGTGTGTTGTTAGCTTAATTTAGGAATGTTAGTGATTATTATAAGATTAGTGATTATTAAAATATTAATGATCAAATGATAATTATTAAAATAAAAAGAGGTTTGGTAGAAGAAAGAATAATAGTAAGAACATAAAGTCATGAGAACAATTGAATGTTAGGATGATTAAAATGTATAATATAAAAACCATAAAGGATTACCTTAGTATTAAGAATTATTGAAATTTCTTGTAAAATAAAATTCTTCAAATTAATCATAACCAATGGATGAAAGAAAGATATGAGAGTGAGGTTTTTAGAGAATGAGCAAATGAAAAGTGAGGCCTAAGCCTTGCTTTTATACTTGAGGTTAGAAGGAGGTTATGAATGGTGTTAATGGTGATTTATAAGTCTTTTAAAAGGGGGTTATGATTTGAATTTGAAATAAATAAAAAATTAAATAATTTAAATAAATAAAAGAATAATTATAATTTAAAATTTAAATTCTTGAATACTATAATTTTAACAACTTTTTTATAAAATATTTATAGACTTTATAAAACCAATTTGAATAATCAATCAAATTATTTATTTGTTAATCTTTATAACTTTTATAAAACTTGTAACTTTATAATTTGATTACTTATTTTCAATATTTAAAATTCATAATTACTTATAAAACTTTATAAGTATAATAAAATTCATTTATAACTTTATAAGTTTTAATAAGTCTTTTCCATTTAGTTATTTGTTGTAGCATGATTAATAAAGTTTATAATTTTATGAAAAAGAATTATTTATAAATCAACAAGTTATTATAAGTTGTTTAAATGATAAATTGAATAAATCAATTTAAACTACACGTCTAATCTATATAATTCATTAATATAAATAAAATAAGTTAAATAAAGAAATTCATATCGTAAGATAGTTCGATTTTAGTTCGGGTTCGGGTTTATAACTTGAAAATGCCGGATGTTACAGTCTCCCTACTTTAAGAAATTTCGTCCCGAAATTTAATCACAAGAAGACTAATTTCAAGGATGTGAGGAGACTTGGATTTCATGACACATTCGCAAGTGACACTTGGAACGTTTAAATTCAAATGAGTTTAATTATGATGGGATGGTATGCTTAAGTTTGTTAAGTTCATTATTTATGATTTCATATGCTCCTTGACAAAGGTTACAAGATTGTTAATCTAAAATTTTTAATTAATAAATGTTTGTACCTTAAATGGTTCAAGACATTCGGAAAGGTTTTGTCACGCAGTATTGGTGTGACACGAGACTCAAAGATAAGTTTAGGATGTTTTTGGATGGAATATAAAAGCTTCTCAAGTAATAACTTTAACATAGATCTTAGATGATTGATTCTTGTCTACTTATGCCATTAAGGTTTCAAGCTTAACTAGTGTAACGCTGATATAAGGATTGTGTTCGTTAAGGTTAGAGATTCAATTCAGAATGAGGACATCATTGTAATAGATTTTCAGGATAAGTGTGGATTTGAGGGGAAGTCATTTGGAAAAGATTATTAAGGGTCGTTAAGAGATTTGGGATAATGTGTTTAAGATTTAGGAGGCCAAAATCAATGAAGAAACAAGCCAATAGGTCAATAATACACCAAAGGACATCAAGAAGTAAAAGGCAATTTGAACATATACCCAGCTACGTCATCATTTCCTTTATGCCAAACCATGAATACCAATCGCGGAAATTCATGATCATCTTTGTCCCCATCAGAATGAATAACAAGTCTTGTGAGTCGCAGTCAAGATAGAGATTTAGAGATTTTCAAAATTATGAGTTCAAAGTTATCCAAAATAATGGGAATTGTATTTTTAATTATGGGTAAAAAGTTAAACAAAAACGTCGTTCATGATCGGATTGGAATTTAAACAATTCAGAATATCAACGACAAAGGCAACGGCAAATAGTTTTCTAAGTACGGCTTGCACACGCGGTTCATCATACCCATAAGCACAGCTGAGAACATTATGTGTCTAGAAAGACATGAACACAAGTTGATAATGCCCTTATTTAGTAGAAAGATTCTTTAAGAAGGCTACCATCACACAATCATATGTCGATGATAACTCAAAGTGAAAGTTGATAAGTAAGAAATAAATGGTTCGATGTAGCTAGATCGAGTCAAAACATGAAGATAAAGGGAAAGAAATCGATTTAAGAATTCAAATGCTCCAAGCTCGGAATCAAAATCAACCTAGAGTGTTCGGGTCTCCTTTCAAGTTCAGAAATCATGCTTTGGCTTGATAGGTCCAAACACTAACATTGGTTCACCCTTCAAGTTACTACATGTTTCTTGTCACTTGATTAAAACCTTGGTAAGTTGGAGATCAAAAAAAAATGAGAATAGTCATCAAGGTGTGGTTTTCACTCCTAACTTGATGGTGTATTCCCAAGGTATGACCACTAACTTACCAATCAAAAAGTTCGATCCCAACTCCTTGTTGAGGATCCACAAAAATAAGACGAGGTAACTCACCGTTAAGGTAAGGGAAATCACTCCTATCTTAACGGTGGAGTTTTACAAAAACAAAATATAACAAGATGAACTTCTTCATCAAAATCCAGAATTCACTCCTGCTTTGATGAAGCCGTCTCATTTGAACAAGTACAATTCATAAAGATGATATTATCATCAAGGTATGGAATTCACGCCTATCTTGATGATTGAATTTCATAATAGCAAGAAAACAATCGAAGATTGACATTTGTCACCAAAGTACGGGTTTCAATCCTATTTTGGTGAGATCATGTCATTTGTGAAATGCCATTCCAAAGAAAATAACTGAAGTCAATCCTCGGGATAAGGAAATCACCCCGATCCAGAGGATGAAATTTTATAAATCACAATTGGAAACCATTTATCGAAACGAATAGAGAATCATCAAAGTAAGGGAATCACCCCTGTTTTGATGAGTTAGAATCATTTAGGAGATACGGGTGTTCTTAGTCATAGTTTGACTTGCAAACACTTGCATCTCTCACGGTGCAGACGGTACGGAGTTTGACTTAACGACGAAAGGAAAATAATATCAATTAGAAATTCGGAAAATTGCAAGTTACATCAATGTAACAAAAGGAAAAATCATGCTTACAAGCTTAAGATCAAAGTTCAAGATAACAGAAGTTGTTGTGGTGTTCAAATCTTGGATGGTTTCAATCGGGAAGACGAAATCAAGGGCAGGAAATTATTCAACACCACAATGAGATGTGAACATCCGATTCACAATCGAAGGGAATACATGGACTTCTCAAGATACGAGATCAGCCATAACCTTATTAAAGACATGCGTACTTATAAGTGATCTCTCATCTCAAGGTTTCGAGTCAAGTAAATGGATTCAATGATCGAGTCAAATCACCATTTACACTTTGCCTAGACAAAGTATCTCGAGATGTAAGAATTCCACCTATAGCATTGCATGTTCTTAGTTATGAGACACATCCTTAAGAAGACTTGAGAACCATAAGTAACGGTTTAAAGTTTTTGATGACCATTCAGTTTAGATTCCCAATATCTTTGGGTATATCAAGATCCATGTTCACGTTGGTCAAGATATAGAAATAGTTACATGAAACGCTCAACGTGTAACGGTGTTTAAACGTAAAAGTTGAAATGTAGGTTAGGTTCAATATTAACAGGAACATTATGCGTGATAAGAATGAAGAGATACCAGTTCAAGGAATCAAAGATTTTTAAGATACAAAGAGGATGGTTCCATTTGGTAACGCATTACCATTTGGAATCGTTGACACATCAAGGTAAATTGACCCATTTGCCATAGAGACTTGTGTATGTTGACCATAGTTTATCACTCATCCCAGAAATCCCCAGGTAAGCATAACTGGTCTCACAATGAGATTTATACGATATGCTTGCCTTAGCCGGAAGGCCTTTTGCCAGGAAATCCAGAATACAGGTGTCTATGTGTCACACAAATTTCTTTGGTTTATGAATCAAAACCTTGATGAGATTTTCATAGATTAGACATAGAGTCTAAGGAATTGAACCCAGATGATAAGTGTAGATTCCACATGTCGTTGAGAATAGGTTTAGGAAGTTCATTTGTCGGGGAGAATCAAAGAGTTAAAGTTAAGTTTAGGGAGACAAGTAACTAAGTTTAAGCATACATAAGGCAATCCTATGCTAAGGCATCAAGTTGCACAAAAGGCATAGCATTATGTAGCATGCAAACAACATGTAAGCACAAAGGTATAAGGATCTTTCTATGAGGTTCATGCAACTATAGTCTAGGTCACCATTTCTAATAACCTAAATCCCTATAGTTATGGGCTCTGATACCAATCTGTCACACCCCAACCTTGACGGCGGAAACGTCGAGATGTGAGGGTTACGATTGTTCACAGCCACATAACGCTATTTATTAATTCCAAATATATTATACATAAGTTTCATTAATAACATTACAAGTAAAAGTTTCAACAAAGAATACATCATGTACAAATGCTACAAATAACATGAACATCCATTTTACTTCTAGGTCCAATCCTAGATGTAATAAGCTTCAAAGAGTAGAACACAAACTTGAGGTATACCTGAAACATGTTAAAAATAAAAGGTCAACATAAAAATGTTGGTGAGCATTCCATAGTTTTCAATACATAAGTATATAAAAGATGGCAATTCAAGTCATAAGTTAGTGAATAAAGTGATTAGGGATGTTATGAACAATGCAACAATCAAACCTCGACAAAGTTTTACAAGTCTCAAACGTTTAAAAGTATATACGATCAGCTAAGTGTACTTGGATCAACCAAAGCAGGCTTGTCTTGCCCATAGATCTATGACTTCGCTGGGCTAGCAATAGTTAATGATTGTACATATAACGCCATAACATGGTAACCACAAAAGTTCAACTAACCACAACTTTACCAGATGAATTGCCATAGGTTTACAAGTCTAAAATAAGTTTACAAGTGCAATAGTATAAGTTAACATGTTTCACCCCAAAGTGTGAAAATAAGCAAAAAGGGGTATGGAAATACTCACATGGAAAACTCACAAGTATAGTGATGATTGTAGAGTACATAAGAAAGCTTGGATGTCAAGAGTCAAAGGTGATCTCCTAAATGATAGAAAAACAATAACTTGATGTTGGAATTCATTACAAGAAGTTAGAACGTTTAGAGAATGCTAAAAAGCGAAAGGTAGATTGAAAAAGGATCATTGCATCAATTTTAGATTCTGGACAGAATGTTTGGTATGTGTTTGAACAGGTTGTAAAAATAGCAAACGGTTTCATAAAATTATAAAAATTTATACTTGACTAGTTCAAAGTCTCCCGGACAACTTTCATTCAGAAACATTTTTATGAAAAGATCTTTAAATAGGTCAAACAAGCATCACAAGACAGAAGGTGCTGAAATGCGCACTTATTTTGTGAAGGCTATTGTTGAGTCGTCCGATTGAGTTTGAAGACGTATAAACTGCCGTTGAAAAGGTAATTCAATGAACTTAACATTGGAGTCTGAGTTTACCCAAATTTAGTTTTTTATGATCAAGTTATGGTCGGTTGAAGTAAGACTATATTCTGCCAGAATTGTAGTAAGGCACTTATGTGCACTTTTAAAATTGTTAATATATGAAACGGGTTAGAAAATTTATTATGTTAATATATGGTATATTAGTCTTCATATGAGTTATAAAAATATTCTAAGACTTTGGCATAGCCATCATTTAGAACAATAATCTTGCAGAATAACCGAATGCGGCGGCATAGCCGTCCATATGCAAACGGGATTCTTTGTTTATGTTAGTGTCTTGTTAGCTTAATTTAGGAATGTTAGTGATTATTATAAGATTAGTGATTATTAAAATGTTAATGATCAAATGATAATTATTAAAATAAAAAGAGGTTTGGTAGAAGAAAGAATAATAGTAAGAACATAAAGTCATGAGAACAATTGAATGTTAGGATGATTAAAATGTATAATATAAAAACCATAAAGGATTACCTTAGTATTAAGAATTCTTGAAATTTCTTGTAAAATAAAATTCTTCAAATTCATCATAACCAATGAATGAAAGAAAGATATGAGAGTGGTTTTAGAGAATGAGCAAATGAAAAATGAGGCCTAAGCCTTGCTTTTATACTTGAGGTTAGAAGGAGGTTATGAATGGTGTTAATGGTGATTTATAAGTCTTTTAAAAGGGGGTTATGATTTGAATTTGAAATAAATAAAAAATTAAATAATTTAAATAAATAAAAGAATAATTATAATTTAAAATTTAAATTCTTGAATACTATAATTTTAACAACTTTTTTATAAAATATTTATAGACTTTATATAACCAATTTGAATAATCAATCAAATTATTTATTTGTTAATCTTTATAACTTTTATAAAACTTGTAACTTTATAATTTGATTACTTATTTTCAATATTTAAAATTCATAATTACTTATAAAACTTTATAAGTATAATAAAATTCATTTATAACTTTATAAGTTTTAATAAGTCTTTTCCATTTAGTTATTTGTTGTAGCATGATTAATAAAGTTTATAATTTTATGAAAAAGAATTATTTATAAATCAACAAGTTATTATAAGTTGTTTAAATGATAAATTGAATAAATCAATTTAAACTACACGTCTAATCTATATAATTCATTAATATAAATAAAATAAGTTAAATAAAGAAATTCATATCGTAAGATAGTTCGATTTTAGTTCGGGTTCGGGTTTATAACTTGAAAATGCCGGATGTTACAACGATCTCCTTAAGGTACAGTCGGGTTAATATCTCCATCTTGTCAGTTTCCTTAATTGCAAGAAAATGAGCAGACTTTGTCAATCGATCCACAATAACCCATATCGTGTCACAACCAGTATTAGTCCGGGGTAACTTGGTAATAAAATCCATGGAGATTTGTTCCCATTTCCACATTGGTATCTCGGGTTGTTGCAACAGTCCGGATGGTTTTTGGTATTCCACCTTTACTTTCGAGCAGGTCAAACACTTGCTCACATACGTAGCTACATCCGCTTTCATGTTAGGCCACCAGTAGTGCGCCTTTAGGTCATGATACATCTTGTCGGATCCAGAATGTATAGAATACTTAGATTTGTGTGCCTCACTCACAACTAAATCTCTCAGATTTCCATAGGCAGGCACCCAAAGTCTATCCATGAAATACCGAATTCCATCCTCCTTCACCACCAGTTGTTTATCCATTCCCCTTAACGACTCAGAACCAACATTTTCTGCTTTCAAAGATTCTATATGTGCCTCCTTAACTTGTTCGAGCAGTTGAGTACTGATAGTAAACTGTAAAGCTCGCACCCGTCTGGGTTTAGCTGATTCCTTCCGGCTTAAGGCATCGGCAACTACGTTCGCCTTTCTCGGATGGTACTTAATAGCACAATCATAATCGTTTAGTAGTTCCACCCAACGTCGTTGCCTCATATTCAACTCATTTTGCTCGAAGATATGTTGAAGACTCTTGTGATCGGTGTAGATAAGGCACTTGGTACCGTACAAGTAATGTCTCCAAATCTTTAAGGCAAAAACCACTACACCCAATTCTAAGTCATGGGTGGTATAGTTCTTCTCATGAACCTTTAATTGTCTCGAGGCGTAGGCTATCACCTTTTTTTGTTGCATCAAGACACAGCCCAATCCTTAAATGGATGCATCACAATACACCACGAAGTCATCCGTTCCCTCTGGCAGTGCTAATATCAGGTCAGTACAAAGTTTCTGTTTTAACGATTGAAAAGCCAATTCTTGACTCTCACCCCATTTGTATGTCGTTCCTTTCTGAGTCAAGGAGGCGAGAGGTTGTGCGATCTTAGAGAATCCCTCTATGAATCGTCAATAATAACCTGCTAATCCCAGAAATTGTCTTATCTCACTCGGCGTTTTGGGTGTAGTCTAATTCTTTATCGCCTCAATTTTGGCAGGATCAACATGTATCCCTTTCTCATTAACAATATGACCTAAAAATTGCACTTCTCGTATCCAAAAGTCACACTTAGAGAATTTGGCGTACAGCTGTTCCTTTTTCAATAGTTCTAAGATCATTCGTAAGTGCTCTTCATGATCCTCCTTGGTCCTAGAATATATCAGTATATCATTGATAAACACAATGACGAACTGATCGAGATAGGGTTTTCATACACGGTTCATGAGGTCCATGAACACAGCAGTTGCATTAGTCAACCCAAAAGGCATGACCAAGAACACATAATGACCGTAACGAGTACGAAACGCAGTCTTGGAAATGTCTTCTTCTCGGACTCTGAGTTGATGATAACCGGATCTCAAGTTAATCTTCGAATAATAACTTGATCCCTGAAGCTGATCAAACAAGTCGTCGATACGAGGTAAAGGGTATCGGTTCTTGACTGTTACTTTGTTTAACTCCCTATAATCGATACACATCCGGAATGTGCCATCCTTCTTCTTAACAAAAAGGACAGGGGCTCCCCAAGGTGATGTACTAGGTCGAATAAAACCCTTATCTAAAAGCTCCTGGAGTTGTGATGACAACTCTTGTAGTTCGTTCGGTGCTAATTGATAAGGTGCCCTAGCAATCGGGGCTGCGCCGGGAGTCAACTCGATTTGGAATTCCACTTGGCGGTGAGGTGGTAATCTAGGAAGATCCTCTGGAAACACATCTGGAAAGTCGCGCACTATGGGAATATCCTCCATTCTCCTTTCTTCCGCTTCCTTATCGGTTACGAGTGCTAGAATAGCCACACGACCCTTTCGTAGTAACTTTTGGGCTTTCATGTATGAGATGATGCCTATCACAGCACCACTCCTCTCACCTCTGACTGTAAGGATTTTGTCACCAACAGGAATTCGTATGATCTTCTCATGACATATGACTTCCGCTTGCTTGCTAGAGAGCCAATCCATGCCTATCACTACATCAAAACTCCCCAGCGTAACAGGCATAAGATCTATAGCGAAAATATGACCAGCAAGTTCTATCTTACAATCTTTAAGGATATGCGTTACATGGATCTGTTTACCGTCGGCTAATTCTACGGTGTATTTAGATTCTAAAGCAGAGGGTATATCACTTAAAAGACTACAGAACTTTAAGGACACGAAACTCCTATCGGCTCTAGTATCGAATAGTACCGTAGCAAAACAACCATTAAACAGAGAACCTACCAGTAACAGTTGTGGGGTCATTTAGAGCCTCACCTGAGCCAATGACGAAGGCTCTCCCTTTGGCTCCATCTTTGTTGCCGCCATTACCAGTACCATTGCCACCATTGTTGTTATTATCGTTGTTGTTGTTGTTGTTATTGAGATTGGGGTTGACCACTGGATGATGATGATTTGTTGTTTGCGGAACTATCCCACTTCCTCTTATTGTCGGGCACGCCCGCCACAGCGCCCCGCTTAGGTACCCGTCCTTGCTCCACTGCTTGATCAGTTAGCTTATGAGCTAACTAGATGGCTTGCTAAATCGTGGTCAGGTTGGAAGCAGTCACCATGCTTTGAATTTCGGGTACTAATCCCCGTATGTAATGCTCAATTCTCTTGTGCACTTTGTTCACCATTCCCGGGCATAAGGTGGCTAGTTCATGGGTTCGGGTGGTGTAGGCCTCGATTTCCGAGCCCTGCATCTTAAGTTGCCAGAACTCCATCTCCAGCTTTTGCACTTTGTTTCGAGGACAGTACTCCTCAGTTATCATCCCCTTGAAATCAGCCCAGGGAAGTCCATTTGCCATCGCTTGTCCTAGCATCTGGACTTGCGCATTCCACCAGGATAGAGCGGCACCGTCCAGAGTCCGGTGGCATATTTCACCTGATCAGCAGGTGGACGGTTGCATTTGGAGAAAACGGACTCCGTCTTCACAAACCATCGTACCAGTCCTACAACACCTTCAATATTGATGTAGGTGTGTGGCTTACAGTCCATAAAGGACTTATAAGTACACGCCGGTGGTCATGCTTTAACACAACAAATATTGATCAGACAGCCTATACGGTTACTAAGAATATTTGGTTTAACTTTCAATCATTGTTACCTACTGGCTGTCCCGCCTGGGCAGCAACCATCGATGCCTGAATCAGGGCAGCTATTTCAGCAGGGGTCATGTTTACAGCACCACCGCCATGGTCTCCGGCGCCACGTCCACGTCCGCGCCCACGCCCACGCCCACGTCCACGTCCACGGGCGTCCATTTTTCACTTTACATTCACAATTACAATAATGAGTAACATCAAACACATTTATCTCATTGAAGTACAGTAAACAATAAGGAATTAATAAATCATCACAACCACAACATTCATAACAAAAATGCTAACCAAGATAAATAAATTGTAAATGAGTCACAATGTATCCACCAATGTCATAATTTAAGTTTGTCGTTAGGGTGGGATAACAACCCTTCCCACATAGGTTTCCAAAAGAAAGAAAACACTACATAGTCCAAGTCATATATAAAGGAAATCAATCGACTATATCCGACCCATCGTTGTCATCTTCCGTCTCCACCGGTTCCTCCTCCTCGGGCTCCTCCTCGGGATCCTCATCCCCAAGGTCCTCTGCAGGAGCAGGAGCTATGGCAATCTGAAGCGCTGCCAACTGGGCTTCCAAGGTAGCAATCCTGTTATCAGCTACTGCATCCCTCTGTTCACGAGCAGCCACACGTCCTCTAAGTGCTATAATCCCATCTTCCATGTGGTAACACCCGTTTAGGGTCTTCCCGTGGTGCTCCTCGAGTTCATCCACTTGATGTCGTAGTTTGTACACTTCGTGCTCCAGTGTACAAACATCACTCGTGAGTCGCCTGACTCGTTGCTGCTCAGTATCCAGTGCTGCCACTAGTGCAGCAATCAGTTGCTCATTGGACTGCACCGTCTGTGGGAGTGAAGGCATTGGTTGATCAGCGTTGCTCCTAGTCCTGGGTCTTGGGTCAGGTACCCGTTCCCTATACATTATGTGATTAACAAACTTGGGGTAGAAACTCCAGTCTCGTGGGGGGTCACGCTTCATCAATGCAAAAGGTTGATCCCAATCAATCTCCCCTAGAGGATAAGCTAGACGGGGCAAGTCGAGTCCATTGTCGGGTAGAGGTGCGGGAGGTGGGGACTCAGATTGTGCAGGTGATGCAGGTCGCTTACCCGGAGCTCTCGATGACGATGCCATGCTGCAGAGAGTGTGACGTGTATGCCAATGAGTATACAGTAGATGAAAATAAGGCACAGCTAACTAAATAACTGTGTGCGGTTATAGTCTAGTGTGTATGCAACCTAGTTCCATATAACCAATGGCTCTGATACCAATCTGTCACACCCTCAAAATCAACGTGCGGAGTTTTACCGCGAGGCGTGTGAACAAACCAGGATCACAGTTAATAGTTACTCAGAACGACTCTATATGCCACAATTAAAATAAAATCAACCAAAGTTTAAACTTGAAACTGTGCGGAAGCGTTTTATAAAACAACCCAAAGAATATAAATGCATACTATGGCAAAACATGTGCTAACCCAAATGAGTAAACATTAACCATTAAAAAAAATAAAATGTGCTTGAAGGCAAGCAAGTGAATGACATCCTAAAGCAAGCAAGTTAATGACATAGCTTACTAAAATGTCAACACAATGGTTGGTGAGTTCAAGAGTGATATTCAAACATAAGTAGTTTAACATTAGAGATATAAAAGTAGTGCATTGTAACATATAGCTAGTCCATTAACAATAAATATTAGCTCATAGTGATTTCGCAATTGAAGCTGACTGTGTTACGTTGTTGCCTCCTGTCACGACTTAACAGGTCGTGACAATGTTCAATAGGACAAATTGCACC
>CM046036.1:24008296-24020796 GCA_025215565.1 Flaveria ramosissima
GATGCAGGAGTTATCTAGTCAGTTACAAGAGCTACTGGAGAAGGGTTTTATTCGACCGAGTCATTCACCGTGGGGAGCACCGGTATTATTTGTCAAAAAGAAGGATGGGTCGTTCCGCATATGTATCGATTACCGTGAGCTGAACAAGTTAACCGTGAAGAATAGATATCCTCTCCACAGGATCGACGATCTGTTTGACCATCTACAAGGAGTTTCGTATTTCTCAAAGATCGATTTTCGTTCTGGATATCATCAACTAAGGGTTTTCGAGGACGACATACCGAAGACAACGTTTGGAACTCGTTATGGGCACTATGAGTTCTTGGTCATGCCATTCGGGCTGACTAACGCACCAGCTGTGTTTATGGATCTAATGAATCGGGTGTGCAAACCTTACTTGGATAAGTTTGTGATCGTGTTCATAGACGATATACTTATCTACTCCCGATCGAAAGAGGATCATGAAGAACACCTTCGGGCAATTCTGGAACTGTTACGGGAAGAAAAACTTTTTGCCAAGTTCTCGAAGTGTGAATTTTGGTTACGCGAAGTGAAGTTTTTGGGTCATGTGGTTAATGAGGACGGGATTCATGTAGATCCCGGCAAGATCGAAGCAGTGAAGAAATGGGATGCGCCCCAGACACCATCAGAGATACGGCAATGCTTAGGATTGGCCTGTTACTATCGTCGTTTCATCGCGAATTTTTCGAAGATCGCGCAACCATTAACCCTGCTTACTCAAAAAGACAAGAAGTTTGATTGGGGACATGCACAAGAACAAGCGTTCCAAACATTGAAAGAGAAGTTATGTAACGCGCCTATACTGTCCCTCCCAGACGAAACTGATGATTTTGTGGTATACTGCGATGCTTCACATCAGGGATTGGGATGTGTGCTAATGCAGAAGGATAAGGTGATTGCCTACGCTTCGTGACAACTTAAGGTGCACGAAAAGAACTACACAACTCATGATCTCGAGTTGGGCGTTGTAGTATTTGCACTCAAGATTTGAAGGCATTACCTGTATGGAACCAAATGCATCATCTTCACAGATCATAAGAGCCTCAAACATATCCTGGATCAGAAGAAACTCAATATGCGTCAGCGACTTTGGGTAGAGCTTCTTAGTGACTACGATTGTGAAATCCGGTATCATCCGGGGAAAGCTAACGTGGTGGTTGATGCTTTAAGCCGCAAAGAACGCGTGAAACCACTACGTGCTCGAGCGCTGGGATTGACTATTCAAACGAATTTGAAAGCTCAGATCCAAATTGCACAAAGTGAAGCGTTGAGAGAAGAAAACCTTGCGGGAGAAGAATTCCGAGGGTTAGACAAACAGATGATTTGCAAGGATGATGGTATACAGTACTTCATGGATCGCATATGGGTACCCAGATGGGGAGGTGTACGTACCTTAGTCATGGATGAAGCCCACAAGACGCGATATTCTATTCATCCTGGTGCAGACAAGATGTATCATGATCTTAAGGATCTGTACTGTTGGCCAGGCATGAAGAAAGACATTGCCATGTACGTAAGCAGATGCTTGACATGTTCGGAAGTTAAAGCTGAACATCAGAAACCATCGAGATTATTACAGCAACCTGAAATTCCCGAGTGGAAATAAGAGAATATAGCTATGGATTTCATTACCAAACTCCCTAGAACAAGCAGTGGTCAAGGAGGTCGTGACACGGCACGGGGTGCCGGTGTCAATCATATCCGATCGTGACAGCCGATTTACTTCACGATTATGGCAGACATTACAGAAAGCGATGGGCACTCGATTAGATATGAGTACCGCTTATCACCCTCAGACAAATGGCCAAAGTGAACGAACTATACAGACGCTAGAAGACATGTTGAGAGCGTGTGTAATCGACTTTGGTGGTAGTTGGGATACTCATCTACCGCTGATTGAGTTCTCTTACAACAACAGCTACCATACAAGCATTGGGTGTGCTCCGTTCGAAGCGTTGTATGGAAGGAAATGCAGATCTCCCGTTTGTTGGGCCGAGATTGGTGAAAGTCAGCTAACAGGCCCAGAGATCGTTCAAGAAACAACTGACAAGATCTTTCAAATCAAAGACCGACTGAAAGCTGCTAGAGATCGCCAAAAGAGCTATGCCGACAACCGTCGGAAGCCTCTAGAATTCAACATTGGGGATCGAGTTTTGCTTAAAGTCTCCCCTTGGAAAGGAGTCATTCGATTTGGAAAGAAAGGGAAGTTAGCCCAAGATACGTTGGACCATTCGAGATTACAGAAAGAATCGGTCCAGTGGCTTACCGATTAAGGCTGCCACAAGAACTCAGCGGTGTACATGATACTTTCCACGTGTCGAACCTCAAGAAGTGTTTGGCCGATGAATCCCTTCACGTGCCAATTGAGGAAATCACGATTGACGAAAAGCTTCATTTTGTTGAGGAACCCATTGAGGTCATGGATCGAAAGGTCAAACAAATAAAGCGCCATAGAATACCTATTGTTCGCGTAAGATGGAATTCAAAACGAGGGCCAGAGTTTACATGGGAACGAGAAGATCAGATGAAACTCAAATATCCACATCTATTCGAGGATGACACTCTTGGACCTAACTCCAGCTGAATTTCAGGACGAAATTCTCTCAACTGGGGATACTGTGACATCCGTCACCTTAAGGTCCGTCAATTAACGAGGCTTTCCGTTAACTATTCTTTAATCGATCATTCCTCATCTTTATTAACTCCTTATGTGGATATCATGCTTGCTTTATCATCGTTGTGCTCGTGCTTTCTTTGTGAATGTGTATTATCCTTAAAAACTTTTAAAAACTTTCAACATCGTAACCGCCCAATATATCATAATTACATATAATTAACGTCATTAATAAAACCATTTTTAAATTATAAATATCATTAAATACATTTTTATAATTAATATAATCAACCTAACAAAGTTGCTTTCAACCGAAACAAATTTGGGAAAACTCGGGGGTTAAGTGCAGTGACTAAACTTGACATTTTGCAAACTTGGAATGGGTATAAAAAGCCCCATTTTCCAGCCCTAATCACTTCATCTTCATCTTCATATCCTTCATACTCTTCTTCTCCTCTCATCTTCATCCTAGCACCAAATCCGACCCGCTTGGTCTCGTTTTCGTCGTCTAGACTCCATCTACAGCCTAGTCTACTCTATTCTAGCAGGTAGACGACTTTGGTTGTCCCTTTTCTTGCTTATTCACGGCTGTCCAAACTAGGATTTCGGGTGTTCGGGTTCAACCCGAACACATGAGGTCGTGTGGGTGCGTGTGAGGTCTTTCTGCTTGTGTTTCTTGTTTGTGCATGTGTGTAGAGTGTTTCTGGAAGTCCTTGTTGTGTAAAACTCATGTTTGCAGCAGCCGAAGGCTGCTCAGCCCGTTCACAGTCGCGATTCTACTTTCCAGGCGACTGGGTCTGTCATGCGATTGAGTCGTGCGACTGGATGAGTCGTGCGACTGAGTCACGCGTCTGAGTCAATCGTGCGACTGAGTTGTGCGACTGGGTATGTCGTGCGACTGAGTCGTGCAACTGTGTGTATGTGTGCGATTGAGTCATGCGTACGAATGAATGTGTGCGATTGAGTCAGGTGACCGACTGAATGTATGCGATTGTGCGATTGGGTGTTGTGTGGTACGACTGAATGGCAGTCATACGAATGAAGGTTCAATCGTACGAATGAAGCTGATTCGCACGATTGAGGGTTGATTCGTGCGTATGGAGGTTGAGTCGTGCGTCTGGTCCTGTCGTGCGACTGTAGTTGTTGTGTGTTATTTCCCTTCTTGTGCGTGGTGTGTGTATGTCGTGTGATGTTGAGGTAACATTAACACAGTTGCCATTGTTCGGCCACAAAGATTAAAGTCAACGCTAAAAAGGCCACAAATACTATTCAAATCAAATCAAACTAACGTTTTACAATTATTAACTGACTTATAACTACTGATAATTATTAAATACATCTTCAATGACAATAAAACTTTTACTCAAATATCATCAGCAATGGCGACAATGTCTAGTACTTGGATTTACATAAGATCTAGTACGTGTGTCTGTTTGTGTGTGTTACACGCGACCCAGCCGATACAACCCGAACCGACCGATCATTATTATGCGCTTATTTCATATCATTAATGCTTAACAATAACTGTCAATAGGTGTTTGACCGTTCATTTCATACGACATTTGGATACATTGATCATACATACTTACCACTTAACAAGTGAGTTTTGTGGCCCCTTTTTACGCTTATACAATATTTCAAATCATTTACAACTTGGGGGAAAAGTATGCTCATCCATTTTCAATGTTGTACATCTTACTTACATTTTACATACATGGAATCAACGTGATACTGTTTTACGAGTACCTATCTGATACATGCTTGGGTCTGCTGTGTGGTTCTATCTTTGCAACTATTTAATTCCAGTGTGGGAACTGACGGTTAGGTATTGGTAGTACTACTGGGTTGACACCCCCACCCTTGTTTGTTGGTATACTAGTTGATACCATCAGTGGCAAAGAACGGGCCCTTGGGTGAATATATGCCGATAATATCTTTGTGTACGTCGCTAGGTTTGGTTGCAAATCTCATTGTCATGTGATTCTACTTGTTTATATAACTGTATTCACGGTATTCCACATCGCTTACTATACACAGCATCACTTACTTATTTATTACTTAAACCTGCGAGCTCACCAACAATTTTGTTGACCATTTTGAGCATATCTTTTCAGGTGATCATGCAATCTGAGGAATCTAGGTATGCTGCCTTAGTGGAGACCCTAGGATGCATTTTTGGGACTAAACATATTTGACAAACAATTATTTTGATACAATGTTGTAGTCTGATTAAACAATTACAATCTTTTGATACTTGTTCCCGGGTTGTGGGAGTTTACATTTACAATTTTATCTTCATGTGATTATCTGAATCATTTATCATGTTTATGCTTATGGCTATGTTGTCGTGAATACTGACTAAACACGACACAAGTCCCCTTGTTGTCGGGTGTCGTCATAACACGCTTGTCATCATTTATTATATTGCATCTCTATCGCTTACCATGTGTTATGACGATCCCGATCTCGTTACGTCCCCGTGTTTTCGCTTTTAGCGGGGGTGTGACAGATTGGTATCAGAGCCTTTGGTTATAGAGAATTAGGAAATACGCTTGACCTAGACTATAACCCAGGAACCTTCATGTAGATTTGCATGCTAGGATCTGTATGCATATTATGTCTTGTGTATGTGTTCCTCGCTGCTTGATTTGTTCATCTATCTGTTATGTGATCTTTCACCCTATGAGAGAGCCCCTGTGCTCACTCTTTTATGGGATGCTTCTACTGGATCTTCCGTTCCCTCTGCGCGCCAAGTTGGTTTATCAAATCCGGGTATTAAACCCGAAGAGATCTTCACAGATCGTGCTATTACGCTTGACCTTGGACATTGAGATTAACCCTGAGGAGGTTATGTCTGAAACCTCGAAAGAGGAAGAGATAGACAACCTCCGCTAGACTAAACGTGATTATATATATGGACTTACAATTGACATGATGGACTATTGTTGAGACATTATCAATACATGGTGTGAGAACCACACATCTTGCATGCGACATGTGGTAACAATAAGTGTGATATTAATTTGGGAATACTGGACTTGATGAGTGTTATGGATAATCCACTTTGAAATGATTTAAGCTTACGTGTTTACTATTTCTATGATTAGAAAATTCCGCCTCGAAGAGTTACCCGCAGCAATAGTGGCGGGAGTGAAGCCCCAAGGGGCAGAGGCAGAGGCAGAGGTAGAGCACCAAGAACAAATGATAGTCCTACCAGTAATAATCAGGGAACAGGAGACTCTGATATGGCAGCTCTGATCGCTCAACAGTTGGCCGCACTGATTCCTACTATCGTGGCCCAAGTGAGCGACGCACTCCAGCAACACCACACTCACGGGGATGGTGGCAATGATAATGGAGACAATGGAGACAGAGCTCAAGGTGGGATCGAAACTGAAGTGGGAAATGGAAACCCGACCGGAAACGAAAGCAATCAGGAGACCGGAAATGGTGGTACAGCCGGTATTGGGACTGGGTTGTTAATGCCAGACGGGGGTGTTCATACAAAGAGTTTGTGGCTTGCAAACCCGAACCGACCCTTTTTCTTCTTTTCTTCTTCTTTCCCTCTTCTCCTCTCTAGATGGATGAAATACGAGTGTGGGGGAGAGGGTAAGGGCTGCCCTCTCCCTTATATACTCCCACTCACCCGACTTTCTTTCGTTGGCGAGTTTGGTCCCTCGACTTTGGGCTTTATTTCTTTTCTTCCTACGTCGGCTTCAAAATAATAAATATCCGGATGTTACAAGTCCACCCCCCTTAAATAGGTTTTGTCCCTGAAACCTATTATTCTTCGAACAAACGTGGATACTGCTGTCTCATTTCTTCCTCAGTCTCCCACGTTGACTCGGATCCCTTCATATGCTTCCATTGTACACGCACAAGAGGAATCACTTTATTTCTCAGCCTTTTCTCCTTTCGGTCGGTGATTGCCACTGGTTGCTCTACATAATTCCGTTCGTCCACTTCGATATCCTCCAGTGGAACAATCATATCTTCATCAGCTAAGCACTTCCTTAGATGAGATACATGGAATGTTGGGTGAATTCCACTTAACTCATCCGGTAACTCTAGTCTATAGGCCACCTCTCCTACTCGAGCAATGATTCGGAAAGGGCCTATATACCTTGGGCTCAATTTGCCCCGCTTTCGAAAGTGAATGATACCTTTCCAAGGTGAGACCTTCAACATAACCCGGTCACCCACCTGGAACTCAATCGGCCTACGTCGTTTATCAGCATACGACTTCTGTCTATCTTTGGCTCCCTTCATGAAGGCTTTAATCTTCTCAAGCTTCTCAGTCGTAGCTTCGATTACCTCGACGCTCCCCAATTCCTTTTGACCAATATCACCCCAACAAACGGGTGTTCTGCATCTCCTACCGTATAGCATCTCATATGGAGGCATACCAATGTTGGCATGATAGCTGTTGTTGTATGAGAATTCGGCTAACGGTAGGTGGTCATCCCAACTTCCACCAAAATCAATCACACATGCCCGAAGCATGTCTTCCAGCGTCTGAATGGTCCTTTCTGACTGACCATCAGTCTGGGCATGATAAGCCGTGCTAATATGTAACCTTGTCCCCATAGCGTCGTGGAACTTCTTCCAAAATTAGATGTAAACCGGGTGTCGCGATCCGACACAATAGACAACGGCACACCATGACGAGTTACAATTTCTTTGATGAACAGATCAGCCAACCTCTCTGATGAATATGTCTCGCGGATCGGTAGGAAGTGAGCACTCTTCGTCAAGCGATCAACTACCACCCATATGGCAGCATACCCTTTCGGGTACGCGGCAGCTTTGTAATGAAATCCATGGTGATGTGCTCCCACTTCCATTCCGGTATATCCAAAGGTTGTATCTTCCCAGACGGCTTTTGGTGCTCGGCCTTCACTTGTAAGCAAGTAAGACACTTACTCACGTACTCCACCACATCGCGCTTCATACCCGGCCACCAATAATCTTTCTTCATATCATGGTACATTTTCATGGCACCAGGATGAATGGAGTACCGAGTCTTGTGAGCTTCATCTATTATCTTCACCCGTAGATCCCCAAAACGAGGAATCCACACATGACTGAATCGGGTTCTAACACCGAGCGTGTTTTCACCCAATTCTCCAACCAGACCTCTCATTCTTTCAGAGTTAAGATGATCTTCCTTCAGTGCCTCGTCTTGAAACTCTTTGACTTTCTTCATTACATCAGAGGTCATGATCAGTTGATATGCCTTCACCCGAATCGGCTCGAGTCTCTCTTTCCGGCTAAGGGCATCAGCCACCACATTGGCCTTGCCCGGATGGTAGTGGATTTCACAATCATAATCCTTTATAGGTTCCAACCACCGTCTTTGCCTCATGTTCAGATCCTTCTGCTCGAAGAAGTACTTCAGACTCTTGTGGTCAGTGAATATGGTGCACTTCGTCCCGTAAAGATAGTGCCTCCAAATCTGTAACGCAAAGACCACAGCTGCCAGCTCCAAGTCATGAGTAGGATAATTGACCTCATGAACCTTCAACTGTCGGGATGCATAGGCTATAACCTTTCCTCTTTGCATTAACATGCACCACAACCCCGAGTAGGAAGCATCAGAATAAACCACCGGATCTTCACTTCCATCGGGTAAGGACAGAACAGGAGCTTCAGTCAATCTCGCCTTCAATTCTTCAAACGCTTTCTCTTGAGCCTGACCCCATACGAACTTCACATCTTTTCGGGTCAACTTAGTTAGTGGAGAAGCAATCTTAGAGAAGTCTTGGATAAATCTTCTGTAATAGCCCGCCAAACCCAAGAAGCTACAAATCTCGGATGGCGTCTTCGGCGACTTCCATTGCATAACCGCCTCCACTTTCGCCGGGTCCACCATAATCCCGTCAGGATTCACCACGTGACCCAAGAATTGAACTTCGCGCAACCAAAACACGCACTTGGAGAACTTGGCGTACAACTTCTCCCTTCTCAACGTCTCTAGAACTTCCCGAATGTGACCGGCATGCTCTGCCTCGCTCCTCGAGTAAATCAGGATATCATCAATAAACACGATCACTAATTTATCCAACATCGGCCGACACACTTGATTCATCAGATCCATAAAAGCAGCTGGCGCATTGGTCAAACCAAAATACATGACGAGGAACTCGTAGTGACCATAGCGCGTGTGGAAAGCTGTTTTAGGGATATCTTGTTCCTTCACCTTCAACTAATGATAACCAGATCGAAGATCTATCCTCGAAAACCAACTGGCACCCTGAAGCTGATCGAACAAATCATCTATCCTCGGTAAGGGGTATCGGTTCTTAATCGTCAACTTGTTCAGCTCACGGTAGTCAATACACATCCTCATACTTCCGTCTTTCTTCTTCACAAACAATACCAGAGCACCCAGGGAGAGATACTCGGTCTAATGAACCCCTTATCAAGCAGCTCTTGCAACTGCTCCATCAACTCTTTCATCTCGGTCGGAGCCCACCGATACGGTGCTTTGGCGACAGGTTGGGCACCCGGTATCAGATCAATCTGAAACTCGATCTCTCTGTCAGGTGGCACTCCTGATAAGTCTTCTGGGAACACGTTTGGAAAGTCACACACAACCGGTATATCGATTAGTTGTGGTGTTGGCGTATCCACATCCTTTACATAGGCCAAAGAGGCACTACATCCACGCCTCATACACTTTCCCGCCACAGCCATCGAGATCACTTTCGGAATCGTAGTAACCCGATCACCATAAACCGTCACTAAACTACCGTCAGGCGCTGACAACTGAATCATCTTCTTGCGACACACAATGTTCGCCTCGTAGTCCGCTAACCAATCCATCCCAAGAACCAAATCAAAACAACCTAAGGTCATCACAAACGGTTTAACAGGAAACTTATGACCCTCTAGCTCCACATCACAGTTCTCTATCATCTCAGAAATCCTGGTAGACTTACCTATGGCAGTTTCTACATCAAAGGGTGCATCAACACGTCTACTACTAACAGGCAGCTTAGCACAGAAAGCAGCAGAAATAAAACTTTTACTGGCACCCGAATCAAATAACACAGAAGCTAAAGTTTGGTTCACCAGAAACGTACCGGACACGACATCATGGTCCGTTCTAGCTTCCTCCTATGTCATGGTGAATGCCCTGGCGCTCGCCCTCGGTCCTTCACCTCCTTTGCTCTTCGCCCTAGAGCTCTCAGCCCTCGGCCTCTTACAATCTTTGCTCATATGACCCGCTTCACCACAGTTATAGCATCGGACTATTCGACATCCTTTGCTATGTGCCCCGCTTTCCCACACTTGAAGCACAAGTTCGACCCAAACCTGCACTCCCCACTATGCTCTCTTCCACACTTGCCACACCTTCTCGATCCCGCACTCGACGTAACCACACGTCGGTCATCCACCCGTGCCTTCTTATTACCCGTCAATGCCTCACCCCGACCAAACCTCTTCCTCTGCCAGCTTCGATCACCACCGTTCTTTCTGCCACCTTCAGTCACCACCACCGTTCTCTCATCATACAATCTCCCTGCCAAATCCACCGCCAACCTAAACGTGCTCGGCCGGGCAGCGATCATGTGCCTGCGAATATCCGCTGGCAAACCCTGTATATACCTCTTGATCTTTCGGGACGGAGGTGTCACCTGATCTGGCACCAGACGTGCCATCTCGTTGAATTTCGTGCTGTACTGTTGGTGAGTCATGGTTCCCGCCTCCAGTTGCAGAAACTCCCTTTCGACCTTGTCCATTTCCCGATGAGGACAAAACTCCTCAATCACCAACTTTTTCAGCTCAAACCATCTCATCCTTCCAATGGCCCTGCTACCCTCGGCTTGGACAATATTGTCCCACCAACACAGAGCCGAATCCACAAAAGAGTGGGTAGCGAACTTCACCTTCTGATCTTTACGGCATTCGCTAATATCAAGTACAACCTCCATTTCTCTCACCCACTGGTGAGCAGCAGCAGCAGTGTCGTTTCCATCGAAAGTTGGGGGCTTGCACCTCATAAACGCCCCATAGTTACAGCCTCGTACCACCCCTTGCACGGGCTCATCTTCTTCCTCTTCCTCGTTATCGGAGAAAATCGTTTCAGGCTCCGGTTGCTCCCGCTCCCCAGAGGCCCTATTCCTCTCCTTTCTTTCTCCCTCTTTCACAGCCTTGATGACTTCGGTCACCACAGACGGTAAGATTGTCTGCATGACCTGATGTACTTCTTCAACAACAGCCTCCTTTACCGAGGCCCTCAAGTTTGCACTCTCATCCCCAGCCTCTGGATGAGGGGTCTCAGGTTTTTCAGGAACCTCCTTCTCAGCTCTAGGCCTTCCCCTTTTAGGTCGTGGTTCCGCATCAGGACCACCACGGCCTCCACCCCTAGAAGCTCTAGAAGATCTACCACCAGCCATTCTCTATCACACTGAAAGATTCAAACACCAACATGGTCAATCAAGGAAACAACTCAGTTTATATCAAGTATAGTAAGTCCCTAATTACAGTGGCCAGTTGTGATTAGCCACTTACTTTACTCTTCATACCCCAAGTATTACCTGTCCTGACTACATCAGTATTTAAATCTACATACAACACATAACCACATATCATGCGCACATAAAACCGGTTAACTTTAAGAAAATACCTGATGGCACGCAGCTACTCAGTTTGGCATCCCATTCCCCTTTCGTCCCATTCTCAGTTTAAGTTAAGGTTTATTTTGAAAATTTACCCAGTTCACTTAAACTTTGGCTCTGATACCAACTTGTAAGGCCCCGTTCCCGGGACGCTTACAGTTGGTCATTCATCGCGCATAAAACATATAATTACATTTGTCTCATGAAAATATTGCAGCGGAAAACATTCAAAATGACATCTCATTTTGTTATAAACACTTTTGCCAAATAATACATCATTATCCGATTACAAAACACATGTTTACATTACATCACAAAAGCTTTATAAATAGATGCCATCCCAAAAGAGCCGAGTAGCCACCTCGTGCCATCCTCAGCAACCATTACCTGCCAACTGGAAAACATATAAAAAGTCAGCGTTGCTGAGTGAGTTCTAATTTTATAATAAAACATACTTTACTTTCATTAAAACTATTCCTTTTCTCATGCGATCATTCATCATACGTATACACAGATAATGTCATTATTATCTTTCATCACATTCGTTATCTTTCGTTCTTTTCATACGTTCATTCTTCCGAGTCTGTTGCGACAACAGAGTCGCTCACCCCAATAGCAATCTAAATGATTGCACGCTATCCGAGTCTGTTACAACCATAGGGTTGCTCACCTCATTGCCAATCTTAACGATAGCACGTTATCCGAGTCTCTTGCAACAACAAGGTTGCTCACCTCATGGCAACATCACGATAGCACGTTATTCAAGTCTCTTGCAACAACAAGGTTGCTCACCCCCTGGCAATCCCAATGATTGCACATCATCCGAGTCTCTTGCAACACAGAGTCGCTCACCTCATATATGTGCTTGCAAGCCTTTCTTTCATTCATTCATCATTCATTAATGCATGCATTCTTACTTCATGTTCCTCTTTCATTATCTTTCACTTTACGTTACATAATACTTCATTCATTCATTAACATGACACGTAAAGCCACAAGAAAGATAAACATACATCATAATAAGGAACAAATCATACACATTCATAGTCATCATCATCATACAGGGCAACATCATACATACATAACATGCATAAACATGCAACCTCATCATCATCATGCCCTACATACTCTCTAAGGCCATAACAGTCATCTTACATGCTCTTACGGGAAACTTTACGTCAAAACTTACATCTGCACTTTCCCCCGAAAGCCAGAAGTCGAACTACACTTTCCTTCGAGTG
>CM046036.1:24025796-24293296 GCA_025215565.1 Flaveria ramosissima
TTGTATGTATATGTTAGCATGTGTTGCTATCATTTATATGTTTCCTTGCTTAATGATGTTATGATGTTGTATGATGTGATATGATATTAACCAAAAATGATATAACTAGTATTACTATCATGCAATGTGTGATTATCAAGTATTGTATTAAATAAAAGTAAATTTCACTCAAAAACACTGATCTTTAAGTATGTATGTCATGTTCTTCATGTAAGAGATAGAGCTATGAGAACTAATGGTGTGTTACATTGGCTACCCCCAGCAAAATAAAACCAACATTTCTTTTTCCTATTTTTACATTATAAGACAATGTTTTAGTTATGTAATCGACAATGTTTGAATGATGACTATTATGAATGATTTTGCTGCCATGGTTAACAAAATGTTTTTAAAGAACTACGCTATGATGCTTAATCCAAGTATAAGGTCTCTTTGTGCCTTACATAAACAATAACATGTTTTTATCTATTGCACTTTTAGTAAGTCTAAAACTGATCATTAAGCTTTCATCACTAATATTTTATAACTCCGACACGTAACTTAGTTACATGATTGAGCAATTTTAACTTTCAATATACATATAAAACTAAAGTGTCCCCTTAATTGAAGAAACACTTGAAGACACATTCAAGAGACTATGTATGCCATCGTAAAAATACTAAACAACTATTGAACATGTCGTATACAACAAAAGAACACACCAGCATTCCAAATAACAAAGAACATCTTTTTTTTGTGTGTGTGAATTGAGGCTAAACGGTCATCTCCGTGAGTATAATAAATTGATCTTGTTGGTTTACCTTAACAAACGATTTCATAAGCGGGAAAAGTTTATTCTAAGGGAACCACTCAGCAAAATGCCAACTTTAAGGATTGTTTAATATTTTAAGTTGAAAATTTTAACTAAAGACATTGGTCTAAAGTTTTTTCTACGTTTAAGTATGAATTTCACGTTCACTTTATTTGTTTTTGTAAATGAGTTTGTATTATAGATTTTTTCATGAACAAAGTATTTTTTATTTTTTTTATTTAGAAAGTACCCAGTGTTTGTCTTAAATAATTCAAAATTGAGATTGTCCATACAAGCTTAATCCTGACTAAAATGATTGTGGGTTTAACATTTTCACACGAAATCGTATTTTTGATTTTTATTACAATCCAATTCTTGGGATAAAAGAACTTGTTAGAGGTACACAACTTTAAGGATAACAACTTTAAGGACATGGTCCACTATAAAAGTATTAAGAGATGTTTGGTTAAGATTAAGGATTTTTCAGGAGGTCCATATATATATTATGCATGTAGTGGTTATGTCTTACGAGATTAGTGTTGTTTTTATCATCCTTTTAGTAGCGCATTTAGTTGTTATCACCTGAGTGTTGCTGGTATTGATCATTGTATATTATACATGGATGGCTTATGATCTCGTGAATATGTTCTTCTTATTGTATATTGTGTAAGGTTGGCTTAAAATCTCATTATAATGTTGTTCATTATATGTTTCGTAGTGTTGTAGATTGATTAGAGACTATGTGTTGTATGTTTGCATGTGGTCATTAAGAACTATGTTATGTTATGTTTGACCAACTGTAGGGCTTTTTGGGTTTAATTCTTATGAAAAACAAAAGGGTTGATAAGTAATTGAGTTATGTAGTAAGACTAAAGCCCATGAAAATGGAATATGAAAGAAACCGACTCATATAACTTCAAGGTAATCATAGTATGTAGTACCCTATACTATAAAAGGAGTTAGCATACATGCTAGTCTATTTTGAATATTGACGTTGATGTGAGGTCAAACATAATATTTTTTATGATTGTGGAAATGAAGCTAAATATGATGTGTTTAAGAATTTGTGTGAGAGAGAAATGTGATCATTTCGAATGGATAATTAAAAAGGGAGTAATTCTTAGAGCTCTCTTAGAATAAGACTAGGGTTGCATGATCATATTCGACATAACCGTGAGGTGTTGACAAAATCCAAAAGAGTCTTATGTGAACTTCTATTTTTGTTGGAAGACCTTAATCAAAAGAATCTTAAATCATATGAATTAATATGTTTATTTAAAGTCAGATTAGAAAAGCCAAAATAGGAAAAGTCAAACGTGTAAATTAGTCGGGAATTAAAGGGTTAATTGTGTTAGTTTTGGTAGCTTGTAACTACCATTGTAAGGGTATAAAAACCCTATTTGTATGTCGCATTTGTGGGGAAATCAGATTGTATTTGTGTGTTTTGTGTTCTCTAGTTTTCCCCCTGTTTTCCCACTGAGTACCTACACATTCTATGCATACTCTTAATATTGTTCATCCACCATATTGTTCCTAATGTATGATCCAAAGGGGCCTCAACATGGTATCAATGCGAAGGTTGAAGAAGGATTATTCGAAGGCAGTCACCATCGTCCAAATTCAAATGTTTTAGTCCCTGTTTCACGAAATAAGAACAGAGACACGAATTGGAACCCGAATTGATATCAAAAAAGTGTTTATTGGTTTAGAGATCAACGTCTTCATCAAAATTGATCAAGAGAGGATCAATTTAATCAAACCCAGAATTGTTATCAAAAAACAATTTCAAATAGAGACTCAGGCGAGACACCAACGAAGTCAAAAGAAGAAATGTGTTTCACCAATGTGAGGGATTCCAATTAAAGAACAATCGAATATCAAAGGGTTAAAAACGCTGGGTTAAAGCGATCTGAACTTAAGAATTAGAAAGGCTACGAAGAAAATCAAATGATATAAGATGCATATTTAGGGAAACCATAATGGAGTGATGGTTTGCCTAATTGCCCAATTTCTCCCACACCATTTCAGACCATATGGGTCAAGAGGGAAGCAGTAGAAGATCAACAGGATCCAGGGAGTAGAAGTTGTTTCATTATGCATCAAGGATTAAAGATTTTTAATATTTTCAAGTTAATCGAAGACGAGAAGAAAAAAGGGAAGAAGATGGACTGCAAGGATGAACAAGAAATAAGATTTAAGGATTATCTTGATTAGGGGTGTGATTGTTTGAAGACCTTAATCAAGATAATCTTAAATCATATGAATTAATGTTTATTTAGAGTCAAATTAGAAAAGTCAAAATAGGAAAAGTCCAATGTGTAAATTAGGCTGAAATTAAAGGGTTAATTGTGTTAGTTTTGGTAGTTTGTAACCGCCATTGTAAGGGTATAAATACCCTATTTGTATGTCGAAATGTGTGGGGAAATCAGATTGTATTTGTGTGTTTTGTGTTCTCCCGTTTGACCTTGTTTTCTCACTGAATACCTGCACATTTTGTGCATACTCTTAATGTTGTTCATCCACCATATTGATCCTTATCTATGATCCGAAAGAGCCTAAAAAATTTTCATCTATCAAAGAGCGATAAGCTTAGAGAAATTAAAACTACATCGTGCTACACTAGTCATTAAAAGGATTGGTTTAGCTTTTGTTTATATATTGTTACTACTAATGGCTAAGTAAGAACTTCTTGCTAATCATATATTCTTGATGGGAGCAGGCAAGTAGCATGTTTTTGTTGCTATAAAGTTTGTAACTCTCTTACCCAATAAGGAAGAGATATCAACTATATATATACAAAAGCAATTTACATAATAAATGCATACAATAAATACATACAGTGAATAAGACAAAGTTCATAGGTTAATATCCCCCCTCAATTGAAATGGTGGGGGACTGAGACGAAGCATATCTCTAAAGCTTTCAAATTGCAGTCGAGGAAGACATTTGGTAAAGATATCCACCACTTGAAGCTTGGTAGGAATAAACTTGGTATACAATTTACCCGATGAGACAAGTTCTCGAATGAAGTGATAGTCTAAATCAATGTGTTTGGCATGCTTATGAGAAAGCGGATTTTGTGAGAGAAACAAAGCGCTTCGGTTGTCACATAAAATGGTGGGACGATCTGGTGGGAGCGCTTGTAGTTCTTGAAGCAAATGAGTGATCCAAACAATTTTCGCTGCAATATTGGCCATGGCATGATACTCAGATTCGCGGCTTGAGCGAGCAACCGTAGGTTGTTTGTTGGCGCTCCATGACACAAGATTTCCTCTTAAAAATATAGAGTACTCATAGGTGGACCGACGAGTTCCAATGCAACGAGCCCAGTCTACAACGGAGTAACCAAGAAGAGAGGTGAAGGTAGGCTTGCTGAAGGTGAGACCAAACGACAGAGTTATTTTACATATCTGAGGATGCGTTTAACACATTGAAGGTGGAGAATAGTTGGTTTTAGAAGGAACTGACTAAATTGGTTCACGACATAAGCAATATGAGGACGAGTGATAGTTAAGTACTGAAGGGCGCCAACAAGAGAACGGTAGTATGTAATTTTGTAATGATCCTGATTAAATGGATGAAGTCTCATTTCATTGAAAACCTTTTGTTTATAAATTGAATGCATAGTGATAATTGACGGTACGTAGATTTAATTTTGTTTCAAGTAGAAAAGTCAAATTAATGTTACTGTTTCATTACGTATTTTTCAGAAGGTTATGGATAATACAAAACACATTTTTATCAGGTTATGGATAGTATACCTAGGTTGGTAATTAAGGTAAAAGAGTCAAATAAAAAAAATTATAAATTTAAAAAGTGTAAAAAGAAATTTTATTTATCAATTTCTAATTAATGATTGAGATGAAATGGTAGGTAAAAATTTTATTAACATGAGATTTTAGACACTACTTTTATTGATTTTATTCTAAGTTCTCTATCTTCTTTAAACGTTCATAATTTTTATATACAATACTATTTTTTTATAAAAATTAAATCATAAAAACAAGTGTTGTTATCCGTAAGGATTTCTATAAGTCTGATGCAGCCAAAACATCCAAAGTCTCTCTGCATGCATGCACTGAAGAACATAAGTAGAAATGTTTCGGAAGTTTTACACCTTGCACTAGGAATACTCTAAGTGTAAAATCTTCCGAAGCCAAGACTAACATCTTACGAAGCCAAAAGTGAAGTCTTCCGAAGCTTCAAAGACAAAGTCTTCCAAAGCCAAAGAGTGAAGACAGATTTCTTCCGAAGACTTTTAGAAACATGCTTTTATCTGATGTTACCATAAAGCTGGACCATCTTTCCGCTGCAACTCTGTTTAGTCACCAACTTACATGAGTTGGTGAAAAGGTCCATGCTTTTGGTAACTGTACATTGAGGTTTTGAGTATGTGCTTTCTACTTTATGTACTTTTATCCTTTTTGTAATATATTAGGTTGTGAGCTATGACACGTCATAGTCACTAATCAAAAGGCAATCTGCCTTTTGACTCTACATTTTATTTTGTTGTCTAGTTTTATGTATCCAGCTGGCTTTCAAAGTATGGCCGGCTGTAGAATGTAGTATAAAGTATCTCAAGTACTTGTAACTTTTCATCCTATGCTTTGTAACATTTGTAATAGAAGTTGAGAAGTAATATACAACATTCTTGAAAACCAAATACTTGTGTTGTTTTGCAATCTTGTTCTGTCTCATTTTTTACTTGTGTTCTTAGCATCTTTCACTTTAGTTAACCAGTTCCCTATTTGATCTGTTAAATATTCTAAGTAACTTTCCTCATTGTGTTGTTGTGTTGTAACTGCATACCTTCACCGGTCCTGCATTATCATTAAAGACGAGCGTTATATAAAAAACTAAAAAAATACGTTTTGAGCTCATGCGAATTATATTTGTTTTGTATCTTTAATGTAGTTCATTTTTTTTTTTAATTTTGTTATTGTGTAATTCTAAATACTATTATGTTTTTCTAAAAAGATAAATTCTAATAAATATAATTGTGAAATAACATTGTATTATTTTTTTAATTCTAAAAAATACTATTATGTTTTTCTAAAAAAATAAATTCTAATAAATATAATTGTGAAATAACGTTGTGTTATTTTTTTAACTCTAGTATGTAAAACAAAATGATAAAATAAAGACTATTTAATCCAATACGTTAAAAGAATGACAAAATAACAAAATATGATACGTAAAACACAACAATAAAATATATCATTGTGTTTTTCTGCTTGTTATTATGTTTTCATGAACACTAGAAATTTTAAAAAAAACATATTGATGAAATATAAATTATTGTGTATTTTTAATAATAAAATACAATAATAAAATAACAATCAATTTATTTAATATTAAAAAAACAATTAGAAAATTATACGAATTGATCTAAAATGTAAAACTCAATTACGAATATATATAACAAATGATCTTTTAATATTAAAAAATATTGCACTATAACTTGATATATGACACAAAGGTCCTTTATAATACAAGTTGATAATTGGAGCAATGTTTTCAAACTCTTTTGTGTATGTTTTTCTTATAATTTAAAAAAAAAAAAGAACAGATGTTAGAATTTATAGCTTGAAATGTTATTTTAAACAAATCTTATCATTTTATTTTTAAAATTTTTGAATAGATACTAAGAGATATTTATCTTTTAGGTTCTTTTAACATATAAAAGATAACTTTTATTATATATTAATAAAAATTTAAATTTCATGTCTTTTCACTTATTTATGATGTTAGCTAGATACTAAATGCAATTCATCTTTTTCTATAACCGTCGTCCACTATATCACACGTTGATGTATGTATCTAACCAAACACTTTTTTTGTATACCAATTTCATGATATATGATGTATAAGTACTATTCTATTTAAAATTGTGCTCTTTTGTGTTAATATCAATGAATGCGTGACTACTATCGTGTCTTTTATACCATACATGATGTTAGCTAGATAACTAAACACAACTTATCATTTCGTACAACCACTGGCCAGAAAATCATGCCGTTCATGCATATATCTAACTAAATACTCATAATTGTTGAACGATATATGATGTTGATGTATACCTATGTTTAAAAACAATAACCCTTACTCACTTGTGTTAATATCAGCTGAAAAGAACCCTGTGAGAAAACAACAGGTTCATTTACTTGAAAAAAAAACTAGCAACCATTAAACATCTATCTATACATATAAGAGCATTCACAATCCAGCCTCTATCCTCATCATTATAATTATACTAAAAACATCTATTTTTTCTTTATATTTTCAATTAAATAATATTTTTTTTCATACTTTTATCGTTACTTTTTCTCTATCATCCACTTACAATCACTTTAAAAATATTAAAAAATTATAGGGTTGTACTGTGATTCCCTAAATATGAGGAATTACGATACAACCCACATAAATTATATTTCTCATTCACTCCACAACCACTCACTCACATAAAAATAGGATACATGCTGTGAATGCTCTAACATATAAATACATATAACAAAAGAATGTTTTGAGACAACACATGTCAAAATATTAGGCTTCTTCATTTTAATTTACTCTTCTCTCTCCTGATAAATGATAAAATATATAGTAACTATATGTTAGGACCTGGTATTTGAACGAAATACCTAGTGAATAGCGTGTAAACCAGATCAAATAGTGCGGAATCCTATTTGATTGGCGATCCAATCAGTGAGAACACACGAAGAATCAATCAAGAATTGAATCTAACGTTAGAAGTCGATTAGGAATCGATCTAATGTGTTCTGTGAACTTGGAGAACGATTTGGGAGGCTTCTGGATGGCTAGGGTACGTCTGGAGTCGTAATGGTATGAATCCTTTAGTTTTTCCACGAATTGGGTCTATTTATAGGTTAGTATTGTTCAATCGTGCGACTGGACCATAAGTATGGTTCAGTCGTGCGATTGAACCATGCGGTTGATTCATCCGCACGACTGAGTGTTCAGTCGTGCGACTGAGCCAATCTTATGTATCAATCATACGACTGATCCAGTCTCCTGGTTCAGTCGTGCGACTGAGTCAATCGTATGAAGTTATTCATGCGTATAGTCCATTCGCATGGGAACTTCATTAAGTTAAGTTTGAATGTTTTAATTAATATAACTTGATGTGTAACCATTCAAACAATCATAAACCCAATTAATCAACTCAATAACGACTCATTAATGAAATATTAGACATTACAAATCACAAACAATCCATATCATTTCATTAATCAATTCATATTACATCATAGTCAGACAAACAAGAACTATTACATTACAAATCATGATCTAGGGACATACATGCATCAACAAACTCCCCCTTGGACCTAGATCTCTCTAATCTCTTGTTTTCTGCATAACCTCCTTGTATTTCTTGTACTTCTCCTCTTTGGTGACTCCTGCGTGAATCTCGAACGCAAAGCAGAGTCGTATAACGTTTTGGAACTGGAGGGCTTGTACAATGTCCTGCGTGTCATAGAACAGTGGCCACTTGTATAGCGTATAGACATCATTTGCCGACAAATTAGTAAGCCACATAGGATCGAATACCCTGATCGTATCCATCTGTCCCTCTTTGCTTAGGACTATGACCGCTTCAGCTGTTCTCCAATCATAGTACCACCACTTAAAGTGTGGAGTGAAGTCTTGTGGCATTTCCCTGAGTGGGATTCTCGACATTGTGCGCGGAGGACTCCACTTCAACATTATCTTGGGCTTGCCAGTAATGGCATCAACCTCAGACCTTCTGATATACCTAGTAGGCTGTTGTGGTCTGAAGTTAACCCATCTGGTGTGGTACTCCTTCTTAAGGGCAGCCTCGAACCAGCCTGACATCTTCCTCGGGTCAGCATACAAAAGCTTTAGCTTAGCCAGCTGGTTGAGCTCAAAACCTGGTAGAGTCTTCAGATCATGTGGGAATCTGAAGTACTCTATGCCCTGTTCTCTCTTAACTGCATAGGCATTAAGATCATCAAAATACGCCCATGCTATAATCCTGCCAGACACCTTATGGTGTTTCTTGACTCTGTAGAGCTTGGTGTAGGCATCTTTCTTCGGTGCAGCACGTTGGGCTCTAACTTCTTCAAAACATGCAGCCCACTCAGCCTTTCGAATGTCAACATCATCATTTGAGGCTTGGGCTGTTCCTTCTGCCTTCTCAGTTTCCTGCTCCATCTTGTTCAACACCTCAAAAGTATCACTGACGAGGGACTCACCCAGATTGGGGACCACATTACCCTCATTGTCAGCGTACTGAGGGTACTCCTCTGCGGTGATATCTTCGACCTCGACTTCATCAACATCGTTGAGCTCTTCATCACTAGTCGAGTCACATGTTGGAGCATCTTTAACTATTTCATCCGGATTGAGCTTGAAAATCTCTTCGAGTTGCTCGTTAGATAGGTCATGAATTATTTCCCCTTTTTCAGGGGTATAACTCACAGACCTTCTTACGATCCCTTGCAGATCAAGAATCATGGTTAGTTGAGTCTTGACCTGTTGAAGGGGAGCAACATCAAACTCATCTCTTTGATGATTTGGATCTGTTTGATTTAAACATTCAACATATACATCATTAGTAAGTAATCAAACAGAAATACATTAACTTAATATATAAACATTCAATACATTGTTTTTCAATACAGAATTCAAACACAAAAGTAAATAAATACATAAAACATCTAGTCTTTACTTTTATCTTGAATCAAAGTCTCATCACTCGGAGGAGCTGAGGTGGTAGCTGACTGGTCCTGTCTGTTCTTCGACCTCCTCTCTTGACCTAAAGCAGAGGCCGATGCAGCCGCATCCCCTCCTTCTGCTTCATCATCATCGTCCTTCCCCTCTGTCCTCTCTCCGTCTGTTTCCTCCTCATCCTCTGTATCCTCCTCTTCATCTTCATCATCATCTTCATCATCATCATCACCATCATCTCCATCCCCTTCCTTGATCTTTAAGGGCTCATCCTTTGATCCCTTTAGCCGCAGCATGATGGTCTTGTTGGTGGTCTCCAACTCCTCTATCCTTTTAGCTGATTGGGCATGCTGCTCCTGGAGTTGGGACATCTCTACACGTGCATCCATCAGCTGAGCCTGCTGCTCTATAACACGAGCCTGCTCTGCCATCTGTTGAGATTGGGCAGCAGTCAGGTCGGTAAGCTGGCGTATCTGGGCAGCTTTCTCCTCATCGGCAGCTAGTAAGCGCATCACCATCCGGTTTAGCGCTGACAGCTATTTCTCTACCCCGATTGGAGGTAGAGGTGATCCATAAGTGTGTGAGGAATGTGCTGACGGTCCTGCATGGTGTGAGGTGGTGGTGGTGGTGGCTGTAGTGAAGATGGGTCGGTAAAATGGTGGAGGTGATGTGGGTGTAAATGGTATGGTGGTGGATGGGATGTGTACTGTGGTGGTAGGTATGGTGGTGGCTGTGGTAGCTGTGGTGGATGTGGTGGCTGTGGTGGTGGATGGTATAGCTGTGGAGGTGGTGGTGGTGGCTGTGGTGGTGGATGTAGAGGCTACAGTAGTAACGAAGGTTAACTGACGCTTCTTCTTCTTCAGACCATGGGGCTGAGCCATCCTCTTCCTCCTCTTCCCTGTGGAGGTGGATGCTCCCCCTACAACCCTGCCTACTGAACCCGGTGCATAACTCGGGTCAGTCACAGTCTCTCTGGAGTCTCTCGGGTGTTCACCAACCAGCCGTAGCCCATGTTCTGTGGGAACAACCTTGCTTCCCACAGTTCGCGTGAGGGGCTCCTCATCAGACTCCTCCTCCTCCTCAGCACCAAGAACAAACTCCTGAAGAAATCCGGCTGTCTCAGCAACATCTCCAGCTGGGGAAGACACTGGGGGTATAACATCTGACACAGTGCCTCTCGGTGGAGCAGGCATATCGTCCCCAGCGTCTCCACTATCATCATCATCCGAGTCAATCTCTGGGAGTAGCAGCCTCTCATCATCAGAGTCACTGTCCTCATGACGCCATTTGCGTCTGCCTGGTGCCACATACCTCTCGTTGGCCAGGTGGCCAATCAATCTCTTAACTTGGGGCTTCACCTGCTTCCCCCTATAAACCCTCATCCGACCCAGAGTCGTATCATCCATGATCTCCAGTGCCACTGCATCATGACTCTCTTTGGGCAGATGTGGCAGCTTCTCGTTGAAGATGAGCTGTAAAAACCTGGGGTACATACAAAACCCCTCCTTTCCCTTTGCCTCCAAGTTCCCCACCAGATAGGAGAATATCATACTAGAAAAGCTGAAGGGGTGGTTCAGCACCAGTGCCACGTAGGCATTTTGGATCTGGTCTGAGAGGTCGTCGAACCCACCCCTCCTCGAAGCCACGCACTTAAGGATCACATGGGCTAAGTACTTGTACTGGGGGCACAGGTTGCTCTTGTTGAGCACACCTGAGTTTATGTCCCCAGCGTACTTTATCCTCAGAAAGCATCCACTCACGGTCAGTGGATGTCATCTGGTAGGATGATCAGTATCATCTCCAAACTCTAGGACCCTCTGGATGTCAGCAGCAGTGATCTCGATGTCATCCAGTATAGAGCTCCGAATGCTGTAGGGCTCACGAGAGCGGTCCACAGAGGCATTCTCCCAGAATGCCTGATGTAGTGATCTGTAGGGCGTGCAGGGAGTAGAGATAGCCTTATGGATCCGGGACCGTCTGAGGAAGGCTATAATATCGGTGAACTCGGCCCCGTTCCTAGTAGTGTGATCCAAATGAGCACAGATGTTGTGCTTTGGATTTATGGACCATCTCTCCGCCATTATCCTGAAAAACACATGACATAGAACCATTAGTACATAATACATTAAAATCTTGTTCTAAGTATAATGTTGAAATTCATTCTGACTCATTCGTGGGAATGACTCATGCGACTGAAGTCAGTCGGTTGTCCTTTAATGCGACTGAGCTCATTCTGGTCAATGAGACATGCGATTGGGTTCAGTCTGCTGACTGAGTCTGCGAATGGTTCAGTCGGCCGACTGAGCTCAAACGCATGGTTAATTCGGGCGATTGACCCAATCGCAAGTTTCAATCATGCGATTGGAGTTCATCCGGGTGACCAGTCGCCTGTCCTGTAGTTCAGTCCCCTTTCGTTCGAATCTTTAACAAAACAGGTGTTTTAACATGGATAACCGGTTCAATAGACTCGCATTCTTGTTACTAACAACCTATTACACTTAATTTTAACATTTTGTGTAGTTTTGGTAGGTTATTAGGTCATTTATGTCTCGGTTCTTGTTTTACAATCGAATACCCAAATTAGGGTTTAAATCCTTCAGGTTTCGGGAAGATGGAACTTCAAAATACCTATATAATCAATAGCGAGAGTTAGTGAATCAAGATCAAGAAGAAAACAGAGTCTAATGAAATTTTGGCAGAGTAACGGTAGGGTGTGCGACTTAAGAGCGATTGGGGTGTGATGAATGAAATGCGATCGACTATGCCCTTTAAATACTGAATCTGGATTCAATCGGCCGACTGGCCTCAGTCGCTTAGTTCATTCAGGCGACTGAGGATCAATCGTGCGATTGGCCCAGTCAGTCGCATGCTGTTGACCGACTGAGGTTCAGTCGGTCGACTGACTCAATCGTACCTTTCATTCGCATGTTCAGTTGACCGAATGAATCTCAGTCGGTCGACTGACTCATTCGCCCCCTTCCAATCGGTCTAATGGTTCATTCTGATAAGCCATACGTGTGAAAGGCTCAATCTCATGTCCATTCGTGCGAATGGGAGTCATTCGCATGGTTGGTCCATTCTCATGGTCCAATCGTGCGAATGGGTGACACTTAGTTAATTTTCTGCCATTTTTACCAATTTACATTTAAACCCTTTTAACTTTTGAAATTAACGTTATGAGCTTTTGATCATCTCAGATATGATCGTTTTAACTTGAAAACTTTTTGATCACCTCAGACGTGATCCTTTTAAACAATTTAGTCACCTCAGACGTGACCTTTTTGAACAATTTAGTCACCTCAGACGTGACCTTTTTTTTAAACACTTTGTCACCTCAGACGTGACTGTTTAAACTTTTAAAGCTCATGTGGTCATCTCAGACATGACCCTTTTTAGTGAGTTGATCCCTTACTGATTTTCCTGATGTAGTCCGACAAACTAACAAGCTAAAACTACTAACTAACTTAGAAAATTTAAACTAAATACTCAAAACAAGACTTGTTTTTGGCTTTTTGTGAGAGATAAATCCTAAGATGGACATCTATGGGATTTGGTTCCAGAATAGACAGCTTCAACTTGGATTGACCACACCTGGACCAATTCAATTTTGGAATCATACAGGCAAGTCAAATCATTTGGGACTTGTTATCAAAATCTTTTGATGCTCCATTCTTGGTGTTCATCCAGAGTCATTAGCAACTTTAGGAAATCATACTGGAACTCTTAGATTACCACATTGATTTGAACTTTCAAGCATTGTAGCCACAGTGATTGTCAATATGTTTGTCCACTTAAATCCATACATAGACTTTTGACACAGACTGGTGATTGTTTTAGGTTTAATTATTTCAAACTGACATTTGTGGATCCCACACTTATATGGTAATCAACATTCCTCAGGAGCTTTTGAGCGGTCTACGGGTATTATTACAAGAAGAGACTATTCTTAGAGCTTTCAAAGAGAAGCCAGTCCTCAGGTCAGTGCCATCGCACAGCAGAGAGGCGGCAAACAACAATGAAGTCCAGAATATTTAGGTTATGCTTATCCTCAGGTCAGTGCCATCGCACAGCAGAGAGGCACACAACCTATCTCCTTGTTAGAGCAGCTTATTTTATTTTGCACAAAATGCACCAACAACATAAGTCATTAGCTTTATAGCATTTGTCTTTCAATTTTTTTCTTGCTTTGCTCTAATTATGGTCATCCGCACACATTTGTGGCGTTTACATGCTCATTACCCCTTATTGGAATATTGTTGATTGTGTTAACCAGTGATAAGATGGATGCCCACAGTCAGTTGAACAACTTAGTTTGATCTTGAGATCACCAGTCAGGTCTAATCATCTATTGTGTTGAATCTACCGACATATCATTTGTGGTCTATCAACCTCTAGGTCTACTTTCTTTGTGTTACCTTAGGAGTTACCAGTTTTCTGTCATCTTCCCTTTTATATTGCTTAGACTACACAGACTTATACTTTGAATTTTTGCATCTTTTCTAAACTTAAATTTTTAAAGTCCCTCTTGATTTGTTCCTGTGTACTATCATTTTCCAAAGGTTTTGAATCGGTATCACAGATACGATCTCCCTTATATCAGCTATCCAAACCTTCTCCCTCGTTTTGTATTTATTTATTTATTTTATTTTTAATGTTAACTTGCTGACATATTCTCCCCCTAAAATACTAAAATCATTACTGGTTTAATTATTTTAGGATTTTAATAAACAGCAAAATAACATGAGTTTAAATTAAACAGACGAAAATAAACAAATAAAATAAACTAAAAAGAAAAACTTTAACTAAACTACATCGGACTACACATTATCATCATCAGGAATAACCTCACTTTTCTTTTTAACGTCGTTGACCTCTAGCAAATATTGAAAACGTGGTTTATCAAAGGTTTTAGTATAGAGGTCAGCGAGTTGAAAATCAGTATTAATTTTAACCACATCAATTAAGTTCTTTTCAAAACAGTCTCTTATGAAATGGTATTTAATACCGATATGTTTGGTCTTAGGATGTTGGACCGTATTTTTAGTTACTACAATTACAGCAGAGTTATCAACAAAAATAGGAGTAGAAGAGAACTTTAAACCGTAATCCCGCATTTGCTGTTGAATCCAGATGATTTGTGAACAGCAACTTGCAGCAGCAACATACTCAGCTTCACAGGTTGACAATGCAACCGATGTCTGCTTCTTACACTGCCAGGTAACTAATCTTCTCCCAAAGAATTGACACCCTGCTGATGTAGACTTGTAGTTCATCTTGCAGCCCCTATAATCCGAGTCACTATACGCGGTAAGCTCAAAGTCATCATCATGAGGATACCACAACCCAAGTGTGGGTGTACCCTTTAGATAACGAAAAATCCTCTTGACCCCGATCAGATGGTTGACCTTAGGTTTAGCCTGATATCTAGAACATAAACATGTAGCATACATGATATCAGGTCTTGAGGCAGTGAGATACATGAGGGATCCAATCATTCCTCGGTACATCGTGGCATCTACAAGATCTCCATTTTCATTAGGTGCTATATCGTGATTCGTAGCAAGTGGGGTCCCAGCAGCAGAAGCATTCTCCATGTCGAAGCGACTGAGAATGTCTCCTACATACTTGGTCTGATGTAGAAAGATCCCATTTGGTGTTTGATCCACCTGTAACCCGAGAAAGAACTTCATCTCCCCCATAGCACTCATCTCAAACTCTTTCTTCATAACTGCTTCAAACTCTTTGCATAACTCTTCGTTCTTTGAACCGAAGATTATGTCATCAACATAGATCTGTACGAGCAGTAGGTCGTCATCTTTTTCTTTAATAAACAGCATGCAGTCAATGACTCCCCTGCGAAAGCCGTGTTTCACAAGATGAGTCGAGAGTTTCTCATACCAAGCTCTTGGAGCTTGATGAAGCCCGTATAAAGCCTTGTCGAGCTTGTAAACTCTATCCCGATGATATGGATCTTCAAATCCCTCGGGTTGACTGACATAGACTGTTTCTCTGATTTCCCCATGAAGGAATGCACTCTTCACATCTAATTGGTAGACTTTAATCTTCATGTACGATGCATAGGCAAGGAAGATACGAATGGCTTCCATCCTTGCCACGGGTGCAAACACCTCATTGTAGTCAATCCCCTCGACTTGGCGAAAACCCTGAACCACCAATCGAGCTTTGTTCCTAATAATGACCCCTTGGTCATCCTTCTTGCATTTCAGGACCCATTTGGTGCCAATGACTTTAGCACCTTTAGGTCTATCAACCAGAGTCCATACACCTAACTTCTTGAACTGCAGAAGTTCTTCTTGCATGGCACTCACCCATGCCTCATCATTTAGTGCATCACTGACATATTTTGGCTCAAACTGCGAGACAAAACACCGATAAGCACCATCATGAATGTAACCCTTCTCCATAACCGAGGCGTAATCAGCTGAGTATAGCTGATTTCGGGTTTGTACTCCTGATCTGACATCCCCAATGACATTGTCAAGGGGATGATAGACGTTTAGTCGTGATCCTGGAGTAGTAGGAACCGCTACCTCAGAGCCAAGATTATGAACATTTTTGTTCTGCATCTGAGGTAGATGGAGTTTGAGGTTCCGAAGACGAAGGTGCATCACTGGCAGATGCTTGTGGACTTTCAGGAACTGGAACCTGTTCCTCCTGACTGTTCTGGTCATCTGCTTCAGCTTCATTTCAGAGGAGGAGTCACTGTCATCGACTACTCCCCCTGACTGAGTAGATGATTCTCCCTGTGAGCTAGATGGTGTATTCAAAATATCATACATCATCCTAGTAGCTAACTCATCATCCGAGGGAGAGAGAGGGATGTTGAAGGACTTGAAGAATCCATCATAGTCGAAGAAGTAAGCGGGTCCTTTGCCAGTAGGTGGTGTGGTATATCGCTGAACGTCAACATTACACCACACTTCTACAAGACCCGTTGAGTTGTTGTAAACTCGCTTGTTCGGTATGTTGTATCCTAGAAAGATTCATTCATCCGCCTTCTCGCTGAATTTGCCTTCTTGTGTCTTCTTCAGAAGTGTGCACGGCGCGCCAAAAGTTTCAAGATACTCCAAATTCGGTTTGCGTCTTTGTAGTAGCTCGTAACATGTCTTTCCTTGGCGCTTGACTATCAGGACTCGATTCAGTGTATAACATGCATTGGCCACTGCCTCATTCCAGGATTGGATAGGCAGTTTCGAGTCTGCCAGCATAGTCCGTGCTATCTCTATCAAGCTTCTGTTCTTTCTCTCAGCAACTCCATTCATCTGAGGCGTGTAGGCAGAAGTGAATTGATGCACAATTCCCTTTTCCTTGCAGTATGCCTCCATCCACTGGTTCTTGAATTCTGTCCCGTTGTCTGAGCGTATTTGTCTAACCTTCAGCTTGTAGAGAGATTCCAGTGTGGTTACTAACTCCTTGAATGACTCAAATGTTTCTGATTTGGATTTCAGAAACATTACCCAAGTGAACCTTGAGTAGTCATCAGTGACCATGAAACAGTACAAGTCGCCTGCAATGCTCTTTGTACTGACTGGACCAAACAGATCCATGTGAAGAAGTTCAAGAGGAAGTTCTATTGAATGAACTTTCTTTTCCTTATGAGACTTCTTCGTCTGTTTGCCTTTCTTGCAAGCTACACAAAAGTCAGGAAGCTGGAAGTTCTTGACATTACTCCTCTCACCAAATCCTTCTGAATCAAATGATTCATCTTCCTTTGACTAATGTGTCCCATTCTCCTATGCCAGGAGATGGAATCCTTCTCAGTAGCTTTAGATAGAAAGCACTGAACCTCATGATCCGTTGTAGCAGCTGTTGACAGATCCAAGACATAAAGGTCTTTATATCTTGAAGCAGTCATCAGAACTTGGTCCCTGGGATCACGTAGTCTTTCTTCAGCACGTAACACTTCTTGTTGTCGAAGATGACCTTAAATCCTTTCTCACAGATTTGGGAAACAGAAAGTAAGTTATTTTGAAGTTGTTGAACATAGTTCACCTTATCAAACTTAACTTTCTGATTCCCCACTTCTCCCTGAGCTGTGATATAGCCTCCCTTGTTTCCAGCAAAGGAAACATGCCCTCCTTTTATATGCTTGACGTTTGATAAAAGGGCCCTATTTCCTGTCATGTGCCTGGATGATCCGCTGTCTACAATCCACGTGTTAGTCTCAGCAGTGTGCCGAACACCCTGCACATACAAAGTAAAGAATTAGTTTAGGTTAGGAACCCAAGCCTTTACTGGCTTGGGTTTCCCAGAGGCATCACACATCATAAATTCTACCCATTGACCCTTAGAAGGTGAGGGTAGCTCAGGTTCCTTCTTGTCATCAGTATCAGACACGCAGGTTGACTTCTCTTTCCATAAGCCTGATTTGTGCAAGGCCTGTTTATGATAAACAGTCGACTGGCTTACAGGTTGAACTTTAGGTTCACTAGTTCTTCTAGGGGGAGTCAGAGAACTCCTCTTAGAAGACCTAGGCTTTGAATCCTGAAGTTCAATCTTCTTCCTAGGTGTCTGATAGAAAGGACAATAGGAAGCAATGTGTCCACATTCTCCACAGTTGTAGCATGACCGGCTATCAACTTTATGATTAAACTTTCTCTGTGGAGAAGTGTGTGACACTCTAGTAACATCAATCACTTTAGGTTTTGACTCTGGTTCTTTTGATGTTTTCTCTGGTTTAACAAAGTTAACTGTCTTAACCTGTTTAACATCTTTCTCTTTTTGGTTAACTGGTTTTTGACTTGAAGCATGTGAAAAATTAATATTAGAAGTCTTTTTAGGTTCTGATTTGACTCTGTTTGACCCTGACTTTAAGTTAACTTTTTCAAATTCCTTTTCCAGATTAACACAAGGCAATTTACCCTTTGCCTTTGAAGTGGCCTCCTTTTGTTTGTGTCCAGATTCAATAGATGAACATGAGGTATCTGGATCACTAACAAGAGGAGTAGACACCACGTGATCCTTGATGGGGTTATTATCTACCGGTCTAGTCTTAGTGTTCATCAAGGTCTCAAGTGGTGGTGGAACCACTTTGTAACCCAATCCCTCCCCGTTGTTTCTTTCTCTCACCAAGTGTTGAACTATGTGTGAAGAACTAGTCCAACTATGCAGTTTCTGTTTTAATGAGTTTACTTCTACTTCTAGAACTGCCTTTTGCTTCTTAGTGTCTTCTAGGGAGTTTAGATAGTACCTAATGTCATTAGCTTGGTTAAAGGCAACTACTTCGGTTTCCCTAAGCTGTTTAGTCAAAAGGTCTATCTTTTCTTTATAACTATACTCATTTTGTTTTAATACTCTATTAGCCTCAATGCACAGTTGCAAGTCTTTTACTAAGTTATCATTATGATCTAATAACCTAGCAAATTTGTCATCTATGCTATTCCTAAATGTATCACAAGCAGAACAAGCATGATTATCAAACATTTGGTCAGTAGTACTTACCTGAGTTGGTTCAGAAGAGTTAGCCATCAACGCAGCATCAGATGTCTCTGGTTCTGGTGATTCTGTCTTTTCTATCTCTGACGTGGAAGTCTCCTCTTTAGGCTTATAGCTGACCTCGGCTGCAGTTGCTTCTTCGCTGTGTGACATCGCTATCTCAACTGCTAGATCACCTTCACTCGGAGAATCATCATCAATATCCTCTACACTTGCAATGTTTGATTCCCCTAGTGAGACAAACCTAAAGCTCCAATCATGTCCTTCATCATCATGAGCAGTCAAGGCTTTTGGATCCTTTCTTGATGAAGTAGAACTGGAAGCTTGCTTGTCTTGGCGAGTAAAGGACGAGAATGGGTTCCCGTTACCCGTCTTCTTTGGCTTGACACATTCTCTCTTGAAGTGCCCCTTCTCTTCACAGTTGAAGCAGGTTACTTTACTCTTGTCAAATCCAAATGTGGTATCCTTAGTAGCTACCAAGTTCTGTCCGGTTTTTTTAACAAACTTTTTCGCCCTCCGGACAGCACTAGCTAAGGCCCACATTATATCCATCCTCTCAAGCTCCATTTCGTCCACCTGCTCGTAGTCCTCATCTGCCAGATGGCAGTTTCCAATCTTCCCGGCAACAAGCCCATCATATGAATGAACCACTGCTGCCAAAAGATCCATATGCTCTCGAGCTACTTCCACAGTCACATTACCGAGGTTCTCGGTCTTCAGTTTAGTAGCACTTGCTTCTGATCCAATATAGTGGGTACAAGAAGACCCTGACGTGTCTGATCCTGAAGGAGAAGCATGTGAAGGACCCGACGAGCTAGACACAAATGCAGTCTGGAGAGGTGCTCCAGATGTCTTAGCTTGAGGCGTGGCGTTGTATAAAGCTGGATTTTGAGTGTACGAGGACTTCTGAGCTCTGTACTTCATCCTAAGTGCTTCTTCTCGCAGCTTAAGAATGAAGTCATTTATATCCAGCTTTGCAAGCATTCCATTCTGTCTCAGGTTAGACACGAATGAAGCCCACTTTTCAGGCAATCCGTCTGCAAAGTTACTAACTTTCTCTTCCATGGTAGTTTCCACTCCATGTGTATGCAGTTCGCTCATCAAATGGTAGAATCTATCTATGATGTCGTCTAAACTCTCGTTACCAATCGATGAGAAGTTATCGAATTCCTTCTTTAACTCCTTGGCCTTGATTGCCTTCAACGAAGCATTCCCGTCGTACCTCTTCTCTAGCTCATCCCACAGTTTCTTGGACTGCTTATTCTCTGAGTACTGGTGGAATATGTCTTTGGGGATAGACTGTGTAATCAATGCATAAACTCTTTTCTCTGCATTGTACTTAACTTTATGCGCGTCTGTCATCCCTCCTAACGTTAGCTTAACTCCATCAGCTCCCACCGGAGTACTATATCCAATCTCGATGGCTTCCCACAGATTCGGATCCACTCCATTGAGGTAGATCTAAAAACGTTGTTTCCAGTGAGGAAACTCATCTAAAGTCAAGAGCTTTGGTGGTTTATTATGATTACCCACCTCACTCTCAAGCAACAGCAGGTTCTGTATCCTAGAGTCCTTTCCAGCAGTAAAGGCTGACATCTGATCTTCCATGGCGGATAACTTTAAGTCTAATCAAACAAACTTTCACTGATGCGACTAAAGGATGCGAATGGTCTAGTCGTGCGTATGAACTCTACGACTGGTTCAATCGTGCGGCTGAACTGGGCGATTGGTTCAGTCGTGCGAATGAATCTGATGCGTATGAGCTATGCGAACGAACGGTTCAGTCGGCCGAATGAAGATGCGACTAGGTCCAATCGTGCGAATGGGTCACGCGAATGGAGTCCAGTCGTGCGAATGGGTCACTCGTGCGACTGAAGCTGCTGTTTTGCGAAATTTTCTAGGTTTGACGTGTTTCAGCCATAAAAATTCGAACTTTCGCAATGTCTAATCGCCTAAGTCCGTAGAAACCAAACTTTGATGAGCAGGGAACGTCCAAGATCACTTTTGACAGCAAAGATTGCGTTTTTGGTGCAAAAACACAAACTTTTATGCAATCTTGATTGAATCACACGTAATCAAGAGCCAAAGCTCTGATACCACTTGTTAGGACCTGGTATTTGAACGAAATACCTAGTGATTAGCGTGTAAACCAGATCAAATAGTGCGGAATCCTATTTGATTGGCGATCCAATCAGTGAGAACACACGAAGAATCAATCAAGAATTGAATCTAACGTTAGAAGTCGATTAGGAATCGATCTAATGTGTTCTGTGAACTTGGAGAACGATTTGGGAGGCTTCTGGACGGCTAGGGTACGTCTGGAGTCGTAATGGTATGAATCCTTTAGTTTTTCCACGAATTGGGTCTATTTATATGTTAGTATTGTTCAATCGTGCGACTGGACCATAAGTATGGTTCAGTCGTGCGATTGAACCATGCGGTTGATTCATCCGCACGACTGAGTGTTCAGTCGTGCGACTGAGCCAATCTTATGTGTCAATCATACGACTGATCCAGTCTCCTGGTTCAGTCGTGCGACTGAGTCAATCGTATGAAGTTATTCATGCGTATGGTCCATTCGCATGGGAACTTCATTAAGTTAAGTTTGAATGTTTTAATTAATATAACTTGATGTGTAACCATTCAAACAATCATAAACCCAATTAATCAACTCAATAACAACTCATTAATGAAATATTAGACATTACAAATCACAAACAATCCATATCATTTCATTAATCAATTCATATTACATCATAGTCAGACAGACAAGAATTATTATATTACAAATCATGATCTAGGGACATACATGCATCACTATATTATTTAAAATATTTTTATATTATAAAATAGATATATTAAAAATTAAAAACCAGGAAAAAACACACTTTAAAAAATAAATGTATACACAAATTTTCTTAAGCAATATACCGAACTATTTTAAAATCCGCTTTTTAGTTTTATAAGAAAGATTTTAAAATGTAAATATTAAAATAATGTTAAGAAAAAAATTCAATATGATATTATTGATGTTTTAGCATAATTACTTACATATACCTGACTCAATTATATTTTATTTAAAATATTGTTTTTTAGATTTTAAAATTTTATTATAAAATATTTAATATGTTATTTATTTAACACGTATACTGTAAAGTATATTAAACCAGTAAGTATATATATTTCAAAAAGACAAACCATTTTACTGTCATACAAATATAAATTACCAGTAAATTAAATATCAATTTTTCTACAATTACTCATTATTTATTTATATTTAGAGAAGAGCACCAAAACCAATAATCCTACCCCGGTCTGCTTTAAGTTGCTTCGACCACATGGGCAAATAAAAAATTCGGTGGAGTCCAAGAGCAATTAAAATGGTGGGTCCACCTCATCACTGCAACTGGGCCCCATCTCACGCTCGTGGGCTCACCACCCTAGCCCCTATCATTTCAAACACATTATAACCAACATATCGTACATAAATAATTTTCACATTAATAATGCTACAAACACACACACATGGGTGTAGGTCTTCTTACTCTATGTGTGTACATATAATGATCGCTACACATTATATAATATAATATTAACATTTACTATAACACAATTTCAAAGGTCGGTGAGATTTTATATTAATTTTACTAATGTCAACTTCTGATATATACATTTCTTTCAATTTTAGAGCAATGCTTGCTCCTTAGTTCAATTGGTTTGTGGTTTATTTTCTTAATATCAACGACATGATTCGAACCCGAGAAATTACACCTTTTTGTTTTTGCTTCTTTTTCATTCTTTCCTCACTTTTCTCAAATATAATCTTTTGCAAATTAAAAACAAAACTTGGCCTTTAACCGATTAGTAAGTTTAAGTAGGTCTACATTTCGAAACAAATTTATTTAAAAAGAGTTGGATCAAATATAATATGTTTCGTTCAATGTTATAAATTTGAGTTAATATATGTTTCGACGTAAACTTAGTTTGAAAACGGGTCGGTAAATTTAGTTTGAAAACGAGTCGGTAAATTTAGTTTGAAAACGAGTCGGTAAATTTAGTTTGAATACGAGTCGGGTTAATTGTAGTATATAAAATTTATCACATCGCGTACGATGCCGCCACCACCCGCGACGGGTAATAAACTAGCTATATATTAAAAGTAAAGGTCCGTGGGATTTCCCACCTGCCTTTAATCCTCCATCAACTTTAGATTTTGACACTTTCACCCTTCAACTTCTTTATATATTTTATAAAATGTTACTTTGACCCGCTCAAGTTTTTAAAGTTTTGAGTTTACCCCAGCACAATATAAATTCACGTCCTGCATTTGGACGTAATAAAAAATGACGGGTCAAATAATTAATGTTTACGTGCTTAACTTTATATATACTTTTACACTGTCTACGTTCCAACATACGTTTAGGTTTTGACATAAGTTTGTTTAGAGATTAGTTGAGTCAAATATAAGATATTTTCGCGCTTATTTTTATGTACGCTTAGGGTTGGTTTACGTTTCGACGTAAGTTTTGTTTGAAAACGAGTCGGGTCAAATATAATACGTTCTTATTTACTCTAGGTTTTGATGTAAATTTAATTTGGAAACATGTCGGAGCGATTGCAAGTCTATGGGTCAGCATAAATTTTGTTTGGAAAAAAGTCTGATCAAATAATATGTTTTCATCGACGGTTTAAATTCACGTCACTCTACGTATCGACGTAAATTTAATTTGAAGACGAGTTGGTTATATTGTAATTTATATGTTATCACGCTGCGTACGATGCCGCGGTAACGCTAGACGGGTAAAATTACTAGTTATAAATTATAATGTGTGTGCCTCTACACATGCATACGTGTGATAAGTTTTATACAATATAAGGTCTAGATTGGGTACTACAAAAAATTCATAAATATATGCTAACATTCGCACTAACATTATGCAAATAAGATTATTTTTAGTGTACGAGACGTTTTCACTGCAACACCGAAGATCATTCATTTAAGATTTTTTACGGTAACAATCCATCTTACATTTGTATTTACCTTTTTATATCTTTACAATCTTTTACACGTATACGTTACAAATAAAATATTTATTATATTAAACTATTTGTATATTGATTCACATATGATTCTAGATAAAATAAGTTGTCGAGAGAAATTAAATGCATTTGTTTCTTTTTAGTTCTATGATTACATGAAAACGTTAGATCAAGTAATTAATTTTGTTTTTTAATACGTATAGAGAAGAAACGATTGATATGATAACCTGAAAATGATGTAACATGCACACTTACGTTTAGCACAACACTTAGTTGTAATTGTTTAATTTTATCATTGTTCGCTTTTAGAAAATACAAATTACGTACAACCTGTAATGAAAAAACCGCAACCTAAATAATTAAAAGGATAACAAAATAAAAGTTGATAAATGAACCACTCTTTAAAAGAGTACTCTCAGTTAACCCTATAACATCCATAATTAGAGTTTATGTTCATGTACTCCACATGCACATGCTAATTTCGAATTCACTGGCCTCTCCGCCGCACAAGCTCCAAAATTCAGGCTCCAATAACTCAGAGAAAATAAGTCGATTGATTTGGAAACAAAGGTAGAAACATAAAGATTTTATGAACACATATGGCCGTATAAATGAGTAGGGAGCTTTAGCTTCTTTATGCAATGAATTAAATAGGAAACCGACAAGGGCAAATCAATTTGAAGCGTTGAATTTCAAGAAATACACATACGATTACATATTTCGTGTTGAATCAAGATGATAATACAACTGCTTAGTCTATTCTCTTTATATCTTTTTTTGTAGCTTTTATTATATCAATCAAATGTTACGTACAAATATATTAGTGTTAGCCGAGACGGATAAAGTAGTTGTTACACTTAGAAGTTAGAACCAATATAACAAATATAGATTTCTATGCACTTGTCAACAGAGAATAAAATAAAATTCATTGCATATGAAGAGACAACAGATGAATATACCATTTTATTATTTAAACAATATTCAATGCTTTGAAATATTTAACGTATATGTTATTTCCATAATTTAAAACCCTTTAGGCTCAGAAACAAAGATTAAACAAAGTAATTACTAATTCCCCTACACAACCGCCCTTCTTCTCCGACGACCACCGTGTGCGGCGGCGCAACCTCACATAACACTGCAGCTGGCGGTGTTATCATCACTGAAGTAATGTGTAAGAGGGTCACCATGCGGTGGCTGAGGATAGGGGTACGGTGGGTACGACGGCTGCATATAGTTCACCGCCGGTGGTGGCCGTGCATACATCATCGGCTGAAACCCTTCGCCACCGTTCCCCCGCTGTTGGTTCATCATCGCCGCCGCTAACTGCTGCTGATAATACTGGTTTCCCGCCATCCCACCACCACCGCCACCACCGCCACCGTTCATTGACACCCCCGCCGGAAGTCCTTTCACTGCTGCCATTTGACTTTGACCACCGCCACCGCCACCACCACCGCCACCGTTCTTCATCATCTGAGGGGGCATCTGTTGTCCACCTTTATTTAACTGTTGATTCATCTTCATCTTCATCATCATATCAGCCATCTGAGAACCACCACCATTACCACCGCCACCGCCACCGATCGCCGGTTTCTTCATCGGAATATCATCTAACTCATCATCATCAAACTCATCATCTTCATCCTCATCATAATCATCATCATCAAACTCATCATCATCATCCTCATCATAATCATCATCATCACTCTCATCACTCTCCGGCATCTTAAACTTCACCGACTTCTGCCCACCTTTCCCACCACCACCACCGCCACCGCCACCACCGCCGCCACCACCAAAGTCCGGCAGCTTCATATCCTTAAACTGCGGTGGCAATTTCAGATCTTGAAACCCTTTCATCTGCTGAAGTTGCTGCATCTGTTGTGGGGTCAAACCACCAAACCCACCACCCTTCTGCGGTGGTTGTCCACCTTTCACCTGCAGATTCTTCTCATTTCCACCACCACCGCCACCGCCGCCGCCGCCTTTACCACCGTCTTTCTGCCCCTGATTTTTATTATTTCCACCACCACCGCCGCCACCGCCTTTACCACCGGCGATCTGCATATTCTTGAACTGATTATTAATCTGTTGATTTGGTTTTGGGGCACCCCAAATCTCTGCAGGTTTCCCACTTTTTTCAAGCTTCTTCATCAGCTTCAGTGGATCAATGTTTCCAGATACCGTCACCTTCCCCTGTTCTGAATCTATACTCACTTTGTAAACACCTAAATCAACAACATATAAATTACAAACAACCCATTTCATTTACTACACCAATTGAGATATTGACCCATTGATTGATGAAATTATAACAGAATACCTTCGATTTTTTGTAGGATTTTCTTCACTTTACGCTTACAGCCATCACAGTGAATGTTCACTTTCAGGGTACAAGTCTGCAATCACATACGAACAAATGATAATGAGAAATTGCTAGAAATTATCCAAGAAAATTTACAGAAACGACATAAACTTCAAATTAAGATCAGAAAGGTATGATCTTTTTAATGCTAGGAATTATTGCAACAAGTTATAAGTCAAAAAAGAGAAAGATAAAGAGCAAAAAATCAACAAAAAAAAAAAAAAAAAGGCAATTTCTGATATTTTGGGATATTAAATTTTTGAGTTCAATTCAAGCAAGGCATTTGAAGCATGCAATCCCCAAATAGATACACACACAAACACTTGATTCATGATTTTATCAACAAGATTTGACAATTATGAATTCCAATTGAAGCAAGTTGAAACAAATGTGTACCTGAATCTTCAAGATCTCTTCTTTACTCATGATTTTCAGTCAAAACAAATAAAACCCAGAATTTACAATAGTTTTAAGTGCAATCTGTTGGGTGTTTACAGATCTGAACAAATTGGGTGTCAAACTATGAAATTGAGAGATTGAGGGCTTCTAATGTACAAACAGAGGACTTGAAATGATGAAGAAAAGAGAGAGAAGAGTGTGTGAAATCGTGAGTTGTGAGTGAATAAGTAGACATTAAGACCAATCTTCTTCGATGTTCTATTAGAGAGATGAGAGGGTGAGGTGTGGGGTGATGTTGCCTGTTGGGTGGGGGGGATTTTGGCTTTATTTGTTTATAAAGTTTTCATGTTTAAGCAGCCTTGCTCATCCAGCTTGACTTTGGTGTTTAATCACTTTTATCATTTAACTTCTTTCTAATAGCGGAATAAAGAATACAAAGAATAGAGATTAAGTTGCAACATTATGATTTATGAATATTAAAATCACGCCACTTATTCTGTATTATAATATTGTGTTTCGATCTATGCTTTACCTATAGGAACACATTCTCCTTGATGAGCTTGAAAACTTTGTTTGATAGAACTCCTACATGGCTGGGATCTTAACCTAATCACAAATGTTACTCTAAATGTCTTTTGCAAAGGAGCATGAGACCATAAAATGGAGAGTGATATCTAATTTTAGTGTGTTAGAAATTAATACTTCAATGATTTAATGACTTGATAGAAACCGATAGTAATGATTGCATTTCCACGTTGAAATCACCGATGGTTCAATCTGAATACACAACCAAATAAAACGCAGTTTATAATCAAGATCAAGTATGTTTGTATGTAAGAATTTAGAACTAAAGAACAGAAATAATGACCAAATGAAAAATCAATGGTTTTTGTAGAGGATAAGGCTGTAAAATGTCGTTTGACAATTTTCGCCTAAACTTCAAAATTGATCAAAAAGGCGTCATTTTCACTTCGAATTTTACATGTGAAATTTCAAGAAATTCTTTTGGCAGCTCAACCCCTCTACTGGAGGTAATGTCCCCAAACCCCCAGCCAGGGGGCGTACCTTTTAGAACCTCCATTGCTTAGAGGTGTGGCCCCTAAGTAGATATGAGGTTTCTAATATTGAAGATCATAACATATATACTCAAACAAGCATACTACGCATCTCCTGACTTGTTTAACATTCTTCTTTTTGTATAGTTATAAATTTCATAATTTTCGATTTCTGGATGGCTAACATTATATCACGAAAATAGAAAAAACAAACTTGAAAGATGCTAGAAGAAAACAAGGATAGGAATTATATAATATGAATAAACCAATTTGAGGAATAGTGGCTTTTTTGAGTTTTCATATAGACCACAAACTGTTGACATATTTTGTGATTTGGCCCTTTCATCCACTCTTTAAAGGGTATTTGTTCATCCTTTTTCATTTGTTGCCAGAGAAAGAGGTTTTCGGTGAGGTTCGAGGGGGCGGCCTAGATGGTGGAGGTATCACGGTCGGTGTCTCTTCTTTGGCTATAACTCCGCCCTGAGTTCCCACCGGATCTGTGTACAGCTCCCTGATGCGTGCTGTTATTACGCTGCCTCAAAGGTGCCTGATGGCTAGGGTTTTCGAGAAAGCCTTCGTCGCGGGTTAGGTGGCTGGGGGTGCTGCTCCTCTGCCTCCTGTTTCCACCTAGGTTGCCGCCTGTTTTCTCTTTTATGTGGTTATATTTTGCTGTTGCTGCCGGGCCTTTGATTGCAAACCCTAGGTGGCGGCGGTGATGTTGCTTCTGAAGCATGTTGCGTTTGGCTTTTGATTGGTAGTCGATGTGTCGGCGGTGATGGCCCTTTGTATTGCACACCCTACGGGGGTGTTGCCACTTGGTGGCGTCGTCGGTGATGGTGGCCTACCTGATGTTTGTCACAGATTTTGGTTCCATTCACTCAATTTATGGTGTGCAATTGGTGTACGATGATGAAAACCCCTTTTGGGTTTTTAGATCTGTTGGTATTGTGTGGATCTGGCGGTGCATCTTACTCCGGTTGCCCTTCTGCCTCACATTCATGTTTGAGGTGGGGTTGATGACCGCGAATTCCAGATCTGTCGATGATGAAGAGCATTAGGACATCTGAGACTTTGTTATTAATTCAGTTTCACATGTTTTGTATTGTTATTTCTGTCTGTCGATGATGATGAGCCATGGTTCATCTGAGACTTTTGACTTTTTGATTCCTTAAAGGCTATGATTTTTTACCAATATTGTTGCCGGTTGCCACGGCTTGGAAACCATTTACGGTATGCAGCCGCAATCGAGCATCACTTCTGAGCCTTTTGCATGGGTACTACTGCATGTTTATGGTTATTTTATGTCTTTTTGATGTTATGTTGTTTTTACCGTGGATGTACTCTATCTTTATTGTTTCTATTATCATGTGGATGTTAGCGTGTCGATAATGATGAGGTTGAGTTCATTTGAGACATTCTGTGCTTCCATGTTAACATGTATATGGCTATAATGAGATGTCTGATCCCTGGTTTGAAAACCGCCGCGAAGCGTGGTTGGAAAACCAAGTAGTTACAATGAAAAAATATATCATTATCCCCAATCTAGATTATATATTTTGCTTTTATTGTTAACTTAAAGATACAATATCATTTTAATACTTCCCATGATGGCTGACATCTCATGTCCATTAATCAATCTAATTACACTAAGATATATATAATTCATTTCCCATTTTAGTGTAATTATTGTTTAATTAAACAAACTCATAACAAACAACAAAACTATGCATGAATAAAATATCTTAACCTTTGAATTTTATCTTTATTTATTACACACTTTAAATCTTTAAATAACTAGGTTTCACTACAAATTTAACCCTTGCTATTCATTGTGAATACTTAAATAAAATATATGCAAAACTTTACATGTTTGTATGTTCTTACTTGACATTATATTTTACTAGTATTGCGTCCTTATCATTTATAAGCATATCAAGGTCAAGTACTAGCTTATTTAAGTTGGTAAACTTTATGCTCACATAGGTAGCTTTTTAGTTTTTGCACCAGCATATGCAATTTTTCAAAAGAGCAATTAGGTAATTGGACTTTAACCTCTTTAACTGGTAACTCTAAACACATACATTGGGATGATGCTACTATTGTGCTCTAATATCTAGATGTTAAGCTTTTCACATTGAATTTGACACCTTGTGTCATGGTTGCAAAAGTCGGTACGCGTTGCTAGGTTAGTCGACTAGGGAGTTACGAGTATTCGTACATGGTAAATTGTAAAGAGATTAATTTTAAAGATATTATATAGATGTAAAGTATTAAAAGCTTACTAATATTCATTATAAAGTATGTGAGTATTGATATAAATCAAAATTATACATGTTCATATACTAAAGTTATTTCAAAAAATAATATTCATATTTTAATATTAAAGATCTAGTAATCATATAATTATTGTATTTCAAGTATCTTTATTAAAAACAGCAAAACTCAGCAATATTAGTTAAAACAATAAGAATCAGTGAAAAATGTGAAACTATGTAAAAGAACCTAAACTCGAAAAGGAGTACTTGGGTTCTTTTAGTAACTAAAAAGTGTAGCATGCCTGAATCTAACTAGGGTTTACGGTAGTGAAGGGATTGGATTGGAAAAAAAAGATAGCGAAAATCCGACGTGAATGAGTTGGGTTGAGTCAGAGCGAGTTGGCTCGTGTTGGGCTGAGTTGGATTAAGTTGGCCGAAGTCTGAGTAAAGTTGACCAAGTTGAAGTGCCTCTACACCAAGCCGAGTTTTACAACATTGTCTTGTGATTATACTAAATCTGAATTGCGTATCTTAAAATGAGATATTTTAAGTGGAATTTATCTCATCCCCGCAATTGACTTGCGCACTTGCGCACAAGATCTTTACTTAACCATTTGGTTAGATGATTGGCTAAGCTATGTTGAGTTCTCTCAAACTCGAATAATATCACACCATGCATGATGAGCTCGCGAATCATAGTATGTCTAACACTGAAGTGTCTAGACTTGCCATTATACATTTGAATATAAGCCTTAGCCTATGTAGCTTCACTATAACATATTATTGATATAGGTGATATCAGTTTAAGACATAATTGAATTTCATAAATCAGGTTTTTTAATCAATCAGCTTTTTTACTAGCAACTACTAATGTCACAAACTCATATTTTCTTGATGAGTTAGTAATGCAAGTTTGATTCTTTGACGCCTAAGAGCTGATACCTTTCCCAAGAAGGTATACTCATCCACTCGTGGTAGAATTATCTTTCATATTGGGAATCCAATTTGTATATGAATAACCTTTCATAACTGAAGGACATCTGATATATGTCATAGTACAATCCATGGTTCCTTTCAAACATTTAAATACTTTGTAAATAGCTAGCTAATGATGTAAATTAGGATTGATACTATAAATACTAAGTTTTCAAACAACATAGAATATATAAAGTCTAGTGCTAATCATGGCATGCATATGACATTCAATGGCTCTTAAGTATTCAAGTTAAGATACTAAAATACCTTTATTAGGTAGAATTTTAGGATTAGGATCAATAGGAGTGCTTACAGAAGAACAATATTTGGAGTTAAACTTCTTTTGAATCTTATACCATTAAACTTTTTTTGAATCATATGATTGAGAGAAATAGAAATACCATTATTCCCATGATTGATCCTTATACCAAGGATCATCTACATACAAGCAAATTATAACTCCTTTACCTAAGCATCAAACTTTTTATATACACACTTGTCTAATGGTTTTGGTCTTGATGCCACTATTTTGGTGCTTGTTTAAGACTATATATAGATTTTACCAACTTACAAACCTTGTTTTCATCCCGGCATAACAAAGGCTTTAGGTTGTTTCATATATATCTCCTCAATCGATTCACCATCAGGAATATAGTTTTCACATGTATTTGGTAAATCATAAGGTTGTGAATAGCTCCAAGTGCTAACAACAACCTAATAATGAAAATTATAGCAACATAAGAATAGGTATTGAAGAAATCAATTTCTTCATTCTATCTAAAGCCTTGGATAACCAACCAGGCTTTAAACTTATCTGTACACCTTCATTTTGTATATGAAGACCCATTTACACCAAAATTATTTGCATCCTGGGTGTAAATCAACCAACTTTCAAGCTATGTTTTGCACAATATAATGAATCTTATGGCGAATTGTTTTTTTTTCTAGAAACCAACATCCTTACAAGTCATAGCTTCACTATAAGTCCTTGGAATCCTTCTCAATATTATTGATATTGAGATTTAATCTTATTTCTTGATCCTTAAATCAAATAAAGTTAAAAATTTCCCCAAAAGACTTGGTTTTTCTTGCTTTTATATTTTTCCTGGGTTTGGCACTAGTAGAAGGTACATCTTTGGTATTAACAGAGTTACTACTGAATGTGTTTTATTAGTTTGAAAGCCCTTCAAACTAGGAGTCATGTTCTTTAATGTAAATATAAAAGTAAATATTTCTTCATCAAAGATTTCATCTCTCGACTATAACCGAGTTTACAAACACATTGTCATTACATTTTAAGACATAGAACCTATAAGCCTAGGAATTATCTAGTATATCCAATAAAGATAAAATCTATATCTATTTTAGTCATAGTTTTCCTCTTGGGTTTAGTAAGCATCACATTTAGCTCTACATACCCAAACTCTAAGTTAATTCACATTTGATGGTTTTGTGTACCAAAACTCATATGGGATAGTCTTATTCCTTTTATTAGAAATATTATTCAAATAATAACACATTGTTAACATCACCTCACCCCAAAATCCTTCACTCAAACCTGAATAGGACAACATGGAATTAACCATTTCTTTTAAAGTCTTAGGGGGTGTTTGTTTTTTGAAAAAACCTCTTCCCCACCTCTTCATCTGCGCGCACACAGACGCGGGAAGAGGTTTTTACTTCGCAGAGTGTTTGTTTTCTGGAAGACGTTTCATTAAAAAACGTCTTCCTGACGTCTGCACGGAGAAGAGGTGGAACAAGGTCTTCTGAACTCTTCACAACCTCTTCTAACCCTTATCTTTTTTCATTTGAACCCTAACACCACACCTCCACTCTACCCACCGCCCCCACTCCACAACCGCCCGTCAACAGCTCCGAAGACCGGCGCAGCTCCTTCGACCGCCGCCACCTTCGACCGCCGCGACCTTCGACCGCCGCCACCTTCGTGTTCCACCGTCAGCTCCTCACTCTACACCACCCTCGCAGCCCCTTCGGCCCCCACCCCCTCGGCCCCCCTTCAACCGCCAAAGCCAAATCCCCTTCGAGCCCCCTTCGTTCGCAATCAGATCCCCATTAACACTCCCGTGACTTGAAACCCTAGGTAAAAAGGGTTTACTCTTGAACTTCTTACCATCTTCAATCACAGAATGAACCAAATCATCACCATCGTAATCCTTCAAGAACACTGATTCAGCCTTTGAAGCTGCTGAAATGGGCATGATTGAAGATGATGGTGTGGGATCTGAAACGAAGGGGTTGGAGATAGATAGGGAGGATTTGAGGGTGCATGTTGGATGTATATAATAATCTTGTGGGTTTAGTGAATGATTTCTGCATTTGGGGAGAAATTGAATTGAGAAGATAATGTAAGAGTAATAATAATAATAATAATAATAATAATAATAATAATAATAATAATAATAATAATAATAATAATAATAATAATAATAATAATAATAATAATAATAATAATAATAATGGTGGAAAACAATGGTTTTGCAGACTGTTAAAAAACAAACAGTCTTTTTCTTGCAGACTGCAGACATTTGGTCCACCTCTTCTGCTGCAGATGTCTGTAGATGTGGTCCGCAGACTGCAGACGTTTTCCTACAGAAAAAACAAACTGCACCTTATTCTTTCTTTCTTCTACACCAATTTTATGGTGTATAAGAAGCACTGATGCATTATATTATTGGATTAAGAGAACACTAGATCATAATACTCATCTCCACTATCAATATGAAGACTTTAATCAACTCACTTTGATGAAGCTCTACCTCTTATACATAAATTTTAAAATCATCAAAAGTTTCATCCTTAACATGTATTAAATAAATATAACAATATCTAAATGCATCATCAATGAAAGTAATAAGATACTTTGTATTACCAAACTTTATTATAGCATACAAGTCACACAAGTCACTATATGTGTGATCTAAAACCTTAGTTTCCTTATTATCATCTTTAAAATATTGTCTAGTTATCTTAGTCCACATACATGTTTTGTAATTTTTATTTTTCATGTTAAAAGCACATATTAAATTCATTTCATAATTTTTAACCTTTTATAAAGAATAAGTCCTAGTCTAGTATGACATAATTTTGATTTGCTCATATAATTACTAGAACTACTTGAACTATACAAACATATTAATTACTAGAAAAAATTATTAAAATTCAACTTAAACACATTGTTACATAGATAACCAAATCTAACAAATTACTATGTCTTGACAAGATATACTTGTCACTTTCCAGACTTGTTTATAATCATAATTATTCAATACAAAACACATTGTCTAACAAACAATTTTCAAAAGTAAAAAAACGCTTAAGATTTACTAATCCATTGATTGGTTTTATTTCAACATTGCCCATCTTTACTACCAATACATCTTTAATTGGCTGAAAGTTGTTGAATCAACGAAGATCCTAAACACATGACTAGTTGCTCCTAAATCAACCACTAAGCAACATCATCAACCTGCACATAAAATGTTTCAAAAAATTATGATACATAATTCTGACCCGTATTAAAATTTGAAACTAGAATATGACTTGTTGTTTTCCTAATTCCTTATATCCACTTGGATCAACATAATTCTTGCCTTTACCAATCTGGCAATCCTTCTTGAAATGCTATCTTTAAATTCTTGTTAGGACCTTTCTTGTTGTTAAAATTCTTGAATGATTCATCTTTTTTATCGTATTCACTTGTGAAGGTCCAACCATATTCTCATCCTTAACTCTCACACCTTCTTAATCCCTCAAAGACTCTTAAATTTTATAGTGACTACCAATTTAAACAAGATGCATTTCCTCTTTCTTATATTTAAAATCTTTCCATGTAGGAGGCTTTTTTTAAATGATACTAGAAACTAAGATGGATTCTAGTTTGAAATCTTATGTTTAAACACGTCGAGACACACAAAAACTAAGACATGTAATGGGTGAAAACTAGAATGATTGTGTAAGGTAAATTGACGATTACGAGTGCCCAACGTAATGATGAATTTACACGTACATATGAGTTCTAACAAATTCTATTATGTGTGTTATATCCAAAACATAACAACAAGAAACTTAGTAATGAAAATTTGAAAATGACATTCTTGTAATTTATAATTTGAAAATAACATTCTTGTATAAATTACGACTAAATTTAGATAACATTTAAATTACATCGAAAACATTTGACAAGTTAAAATTCGTCAAAGATAACATAAATTATCACCTATTGATGCGTGCGCATAGTATATATATTTTGATAAAAAATTTTCGCACATATTCAGTTTTAATTGGTTATTACTAATACCAAACCACACATACAAAAGGCAAGTGTACCTATCGTGTGGTTATATAGTGTTGGTAAGAACCAAGTATCAATCCGTGGACACACTAAGCCTACTCAACAACCCTCATAATTGACTATTAGTTTTATGTAATGATGACTATCGGTTAGCAAGGAGTTCTTTCCCAAAGAATAACGATAAGTAAAGATAGACTAAGATAGATTGAGACTTTTGATGATTCTTTCAGTGAAGTAAGGCTGTTATTCTAATTTAGATTACACTTATGTGACTGTGATGAATTGGTGGTGTGATTAAAGATATTAATTAATGTAATTAGGTTAATGTTTATAAAGGTGAGCTGGCGCGATTTTTCATCTATCCGCTCCGTAGTGACTAGGATCACATCAGGTTGAGTTTTACTGCTTAGATTAAAGACCTAGTAATGTAGGTAAATTTTTTGTGACCTTTTTGACATACGATTTCTGAAATATAACTTAATTTCAAAAAGAGAGTTGACCAGGTTCCTTCTAACATACCATTAATTTTAGAAAACCATAACAATTACTATAGATTTCTCAGACTAATAAAAGGGAACCCGCAAATGATCAGAAAGTTAAGGTGATATGATTTCTAATAACCATTTCTAGTTCATTAGCCATGGATTAATTATGAATACTGATTTCACGAATAAAAGTTGATCATACGTTTTTCAACAGTGTGTGACAATCGCAATTACAAATCATAAAGTTATTACTTCCCGTTTAAATGTAGATACTACCCATCAAAAGTTTTTCCGAGACCACCATAACATTAAAATAATATATATCACACCATTAGTTCATCACAAGTTACATAAAGTTTCACTATGTTAAGATAACAAATGAAGTTTAGCTCATAATGAGCTTGAACATAACAACAAAGATAAAAGATAGTAATGAAATCATTAGTAAAGTAGAACAATCAAACCGGTGATCCACTATGGATGATGTTAAACGATCCCAAGCTTCTTCTAAGTGTTGAATGAACCTCCAAAACCTTCTAAGGACCTCCAAAGGCTGGGTTCCCGAGAGGGAACACCAGCATCAAATCCCAAAAGCTCCTCTTCAAGTTGCAAATGAAGTCCTATTTATAGGCTTTCTAGAGTGTTTAAGCACGACCCCGTGTTAGTACGATGTACGTAAAAGTTGGTCAGCTCGTACGCTCAGATGTTGTCGGGCACGACCCCGTGTTCAATGGGGCACGACCCCGTGTTTGTGGTGGGGCACGACACCGTGCCTCCTGAGGCACGTGGGGAGCAGTACTTTTTGTCCTGTCGGGCTGACAAACACGGGGGTGTGTTGATTTTAGCACGGGGGTGTGTTTCAGGCTGGCCATGGGGGCGTGCCTCATGAAGCACGACCCCATGCTTGAATTACAAAGCTTGATTTTCTTTATTTTCTTCTTATTTAAGCTTCTTTTGTTCATCTTGGTCTTTTCCAAGCCTGAAAACACAATATGAACGATTTAAGTATCAAATCATCATTTTCAGTAAGAGTTTCTAGAATAATTTATGTGCAATTGATGTGTTTTATATGTATAATTTGGATCACATCAAATATCCCCACACTTAAACTTTGCTTGTCCTTAAGCAAAATCACTCAAAGTAGCAACAACACCAGAAACCAAATAAATCAAGATATATATATGTCTTTTGAGAGCTATACAAGCAAACTTGGTTTACCCAAATATAAACAGTTAAGCACATGTGGAATGATATCCTTCAAGCAATATAATGGTTTGTAAAGATTTTTAACATGTAAAAATTCACACTTCTCACAAGGTGCACTCACACTCAGCTATACATGTGGAATCATACATATGATGAAGTATGACTAATACGCTCATGTGCCTAGTACGAATACGTGTGAAATCATATGCTTGGTAAGGGATCAAATCTCCACCTATGTTAAGTATTTACTTGAATAAATCATTAGGTCTTTGATGGGTTGTAATTTAGCTCGGGTTCAGGGTATGGATTATTTGGGGAAAAAGTGGCTAAATGCTAAAATAGCGGTCTTGGCTTATTTAATAACGTAACTAAAAGGAAATCAATAAAAGGGTTCCATCTACAATACTCAAGCTAGAAGGGATATGCTTAACTTGCGGAGTCGTTTATGGTCAAATTGTCAAGACCGTATTGCATTTTCAAAAACTAGACCTCTCCTTAACCCGATCATATACGTAGCTATCCTTTTTAAGGGTCGTTCGGCTTGGAGCCTAAAAGCACCCAACAGATTTGGATGTCGAATTCTTAGATTTGGTTTGGTTTTTGCTGCACTTTCCTTCGTGAAACTAATTCCCCATAAGTTGGGCATCTTTCATATCACTTTTTCTTTCTCGATCACATACTTTGAAATACCACAAAATGACGGAACTAGTTTTCTTCTTCCTTTTTTCTTTTTCTTTTTTGAAATAAGCCAAAACATGTCTTTAATGAAAACGGGTTTTGTTGAAGGTTTTTTGGTTTAGTGACTTCATGGTTCAGATGATTAAAATAGAAAACGTTTAAGCTCAAGGGGCTAACTAGGGATAATGTATGGGTGAGGATGATAGAGGCTCGAATGTCGGGTTTTCCTAATTGCCTAACTGCTTTTTACGCAAGAAACACTTATAAGGTTTTGAAATGCATACCCAAAACAAGTTTTAATTCACACGCAACATAAGGCACCCTCAATATATCCATAATGAAAGCAAAAATGCATAAATGCAAAGCTTGTTTAAGGCTAAAAAATAAGCTCACACTTCGGATGGAATTGGGTATAAGTTTTTCATTTTACATGTTTAAATATTTTCACCAACTCTTTTTGCTTTTCAAGATATCCCAAAAAATATTTTTAAGGTTATTTGGGTTTGCTTTATTTGCTTGTTTATTTCTCGAAAACGTATATTTATATTTTGTTTTATAAAAAATTGTTTCAAGTTTCCGGTGTTGTTGCCACAAACTAGAGTGACTTTTTTTCAAAAGATATAATTATAATTTTGTAAGGCTCCATTCCCGGGACGTTCACTATTGGACAATCATTGCACATAAAATATAAAACATACATTAACGTTTACTAAAGCATTGCAGTGGAATAACTTGGCAAACCATTTCATATATTAATAAATTCTTTTGTAAAATAATACAACATTGTTAATCGTACAAAATATCATTTGATTGCATTACAACACAAAAACATCATTATATTTAAAATGGATGCCATCCGAAAAAACTTGCTAAGTAGCTGCGCCCGTGCCATCCTCAGTAACTATTATCTGCCAACTGAAAAATACATAAAAGTCAGCGTTGCTGAGTGAGTTCTAGTTTTATAAATAAATTACATTACTTTATTTTAAAACCTTTCCTATACTTTCATTCGCGATCATACATCATACATCATACGTACACATACATAACATTCACTCTTATCTTCCATCATCTTTCATCATCATGCGTCATTTGTTATCATTCATCATCACTCATCATTATCTTTCACTTTCATCTGGACCAATGTCATGTGCTACACCCCACCGTAATGCATAAAGCGGGTACTGGGCCGAAGTCTATAATTAGACTCCCATACATTGTGCCCGGTGGCCTGACCACAGTACCGGGGTAAGCGACAAGGGTCCCATATGTTTGGTCAGTCACAAAGACTAGACCCCTGTGTGTATCCTTATAGGTTGGCTAAACCACACATAGTTGAGCTAACAACATTTTAGAGTTGTGCGCCTCCTTTCATTTGCTGGCAAGACATAACATTCATCCATCCATTCATTCATGCATGCATTCATTCATTCTTTATGTTCCTTTTTTCATTATTATTAACTTCCGCTTTTCATTACATAATACTATACGTTCATTAGCATCAACATACCACGTAAAGCCACTGAATAATACGTAATAAGGAACATAAAGAAAACATAACAAAATCATGCATAACATCATCATAAACATCACATACAGCATCATACAACATCATACATCATCATATAATCATCATACATCATCCCTGGGAACATCTCAAGTCATAGACTAAAACTTACTATTTCCCAAAATTTCAGAAATAATTCTAAGTCTTTAGGCGCATGGGCACTATGCAGGCGCATGGCCACTATGCGGGCGCATGGCCTCTCAGGCGCATGGGAACACTTAGGCGCATGGGAAACCTTTGGACGCATGAGAACTATACAGGCGCATGGCCCACACTTAGTCATTTTGGGCAACATTCTAGGTGCATGGATACTATGCAGGCGCATGGGCCTGACTTAGGCGCATGGGCACTTGGGCATTTGGGCAGGTTGGGCGCATGGGAACACTTATTCTTCTGGGCATAATCCTAGGCGAATGGATACTATTTGGGCGCATGAACTTCAGGCGCATGGGGACTTAGGCACATGAGCAACTAACTTATAAACAACATCATTTTTTTAGTCCCCAAATCATATCCGAACATGTTCAAGCCTAGTTCTAGCATACTAAGCAAATTAACGTACTTACAAACATAAACATAACCATAAATCATTCCCAACCATACACCCACCCACTTTACACACACATATACATTCGGGTACACACCCACATATAATAAAAATGATATAAAATGTATATCCAGCCTCAAAACAAGTTAAAACATGTAAAAACAGGGATTGACAACTCACCTTTTGCAACTTTTGTGAATGACTTCTTCAAACCCGAATGCACTATGAGTTCAAACACCTAAACAACCTAAAAACACATATAACCGAGCACATAAAACACATATAAGGATAAACCCGAGGCTGAAACCAGCCAAGAACACTTCAAATCACTAAAAACTAACCTTGAATTCGATCTTCTTCTTCTTTCATCTTTCAAAAACCCGAAAACTCTACTCTTTCTCTCTCTAAGAACCGCAAACAAACGGTGATGGTACATGGGTGTGGGCGGCTACACCCACCTTTCCTTTTTACACTTTTAACCCCTCAACTTGGGTTTTATTGCACTTCTTCCTCTTTCATAACTCTTATTCTTTATTTCTCATCTTTTTAAAATTCTGTGTGTTACAAGTCCACCCCCCTTATATAGGTTTTGTCCCCAGAATCTATTACTCCTCAAACAGGCGTGGGTAATGATGTTTTATCTCTTTCTCAGTCTCCCATGTAGACTCAAATCTCTTTTTATGCTTCCACTGTACTTGCATCAAGGGAACCACTTTATTTCACAATCTCTTCTCCTTTCGATCAATGATCACCACTGGTTGCTCCACATAATTGAGCCGTTCATCTACTTCAATGGCCTCTAGTGGTACAACCATATCTTCATTATTAAGCACTTTGTCAAGTGAGATACATGGAATGTCGGATGAATTCCACTTAACTCATCGGGTAGTTCCAACCTATAGGCCACCTCTCCTACACGAGCAACGATCCAGAAAGGCCCTATGTACCTCGGGCTCAACTTGCCCCACTTCTTAAACCGAATGATACCCCTCCAAGGTGAGACCTTCAACATAACCTAATTACCCACCTTGAACTCAATAGATCTACGTCTCTTGTCAGCGTATGACTTTTGCCTACCCTCTGCTGCCTTTATAAAGGCTTTGATTCTCTAGCTTCTCAGTCATAGCCTTGATCACGTCAATGCTCCCTAACTTTTTTTGACCAATATCACTCCAACAAACGGGCGTTCTACATCTCCTACCGTATAACATCTCATAAGGGCGCATATCAATGCTGGCATGATAACTGCTATTGTATGAGAATTCAGCTAACGGTAAATGGTCGTCCCAACTTGCTTCAAAATCAATGACGCATGCTAGGAGCATATCCTCGAGTGTCTGAATGGTTCTCTCTGACTGACCATCCATCTGAGGATGATAAGTTGTACTGATGTGTAATCTTGTCTCCATCGCATCGTGGAATTTCTTCCAAAACTTGGATGTAAACCGGGTGTCACGATCAGACACAATAGACACCGGTACGCCATGACGATTGACAATCTATTCGATGAACAGATCCGCTAACCTCTTAGATGAATACGTTTCTCGGATCGGTAGGAAGTGAGCACTCTTCGTCAAACAATCGACTATCACCCATATGGCATCATACCCTTTCGTGGTACGAGGTAGCTTTGTAATAAAGTCCATGGTGATGTGCTCCCACTTCCACTTGGGTATATCCAAAGGTTGGATCTTCCCATACGGCTTCTGATGCTCCACCTTCACTTGCAAACAAGTAAGGCACTTACTCACATACTTCGCCACGTCGCGCTTCATACCCGACCACCAATAATCTCTCTTCATATCCTGATACATCTTTGTAGCACCGGGATAAATGGAGCATCGAGTTTTATGAGCCTCATCCATGATCTTTCCACGTAAGTCTCCGTAAAAAGGAATTCACATTCGTCCGAATCGGGTTCTAACGTCAAGAGTGTTTTCACCCAACTCCGCGACTAGACCTCTCATCCTTTCGGAGTTAAGATGATCTTCTTCAACACCATGTCTTGAAACTCCTTGACCTGTTTCATCACATCAGAGGTCATAATCAACTGATAAGCCTTCACCCAAATCGGCTTGGGTCTCTCCTTTCGGCTGAGGGCATCCGCCACTACATTGGCCTTGCCCGGATGGTAATGGATCTCACAATCATAATCCTTTATAAGCTCCAACCATCTCCTTTGCCTTCTGTTTAAATCCTTCTGCTCAAAGAAGTACTTCAAGCTCTTGTGGTCGGTGAAGATAGTTCACTTTGTTCCGTACAGGTAGTGCCTATAAATCTTTAATGCAAAGACCACAACCGCTAGCTCCAAATCATGAGTAGGGGAATTAACCTCATGAACCTTCAACTGTCGGGATGCATAGGCAATAACCTTCCCTCGTTGCATCAACACACAACCCAATCCCGAATAGGAAGCATCTTAATAGACTACCAAATCTTCACTTCCTTTGGGTAGTGACAAGACCGGAGCTTGCGTCAACCTCGCCTTTAGCTCCTCAAAAGCCTTCTCTTGATCTTGACCCCATACAAACTTCACATCCTTATGGGTCAACTTAGTCAACGGAGAAGCTATCTTGGAGAAGTCTTGGATGAATCTTCTATAATAGCCCACCAATCCTAAGAACTATGGATCTCAGATGGCATCTTTAGGGACTTCCATTGCATTAGCGCCTCCACCTTTGCCGGGTCCAATAATCCCCTCGGGATTTACCACATGACCCAAGAACTGAACTTCGCGCAACCAGAACACGCACTTGGAGAACTTGGCATACAACTTCTCCCTTCTGAGCGTCTCCAACACTTCCCGAATATGACCGGCATGCTCCTCTTCGCTCCTCGAGTAAATCAGGATAGCATCAATAAACCCAATCACTGATTTATGTAACATCGGCCGACACACTCGATTCATCAAGTCCATGAAAGCAGTTGGCGCGTTGGTTAAACTAAAAGACATAACGAGGAACTCGTAATGCCCATAACGTGTGCGAAAAGCTGTTTTAGGAATATCTTGCTCCTTCACCTTCAATTGATGGTAGCTAGATCGAAGATCTATCCTCGAGAACCATCTGACACCTTGGAGCTGATCAAACAAGTCATCAATCCTCGGTAATGGATACCGATTCTTCACTGTCAACTTGTTCAACTCATGGTAGTCGATGCACATCCTCATACTACCGTCCTTCTTCTTCACAAACAAGACCGGGGCACCCCATTGAGAGATACTCGATCGAATGAACTCTTTATCAAGCAATTCTTGCAATTGCTCCAACAGCCCTTTCATCTATGTTGGAGCCAAATGATATGGTGCCTTAGCGACAGGCTGAGCACCAGGTATCAGGTCAATCTGAAACTCGATCTCACGGTCCGGTGGCTCACCTGGTAAATCTTCTGGAAACATGTCCAGGAACTCACACACAACCAGTACATTAGACAGTTGTGGTGTTGGCGTATCCACATCCTTCATGTAGGCCAGGTAGGCACTACATCCACGCCTTATGCACTTTCCCACCACCGCCATCGAAATCACCTTCGGGGTAGTAGTAACTCTATCGCCGTAGATCGTCACCAAACTCCCGTCAGGCGCGGTCAATCGAATCATCTTCTTGCGGCACACGATATTCGCCTCATAGTTCGCTAACCAATCCATTCCTAGGACTACATCAAACACACTTAAAACAGTCTAGCAGGAAACTTATGACCTTCTAGTTCTATGTTACAACCTTCTATTAGATCAAAAATCCTAGTAGACTTACCTGTGGCAGTTTCTACATCGAAGGGCTCATCAATGCTTCTACTACTAACAGGTAAATTAGCACAGAAAGAAGAAGAAATAAAACTCGTACTAGCACCTGAATAAAATAACATAAAAGCAAGAGTTTGATTTACTAAAAACGTACCTGACACGACATCAGGGTGCATCCTAGCCTCCTCCCTGTTCATCGTGAAAGCTTGGTGCTTGCTTTCTGCCCTTCGGTTCCGACCGTCTTCTTCGCTCCGAAACTCTCAGCCCTTGGCTTCTTGCATTCTCGGCTCATGTGACCCTCTTCGCCACAGTTAAAACACTTCGCCACCCCACAATTTCTTGCTACATGTCCTGTCCGCCCACACTTGAAGCAGACATTTGATCCCCATCTACACTCCCCCGTGTGCCCCTTCCCGAACTTACCACATCTCTTCGTCTCCCTACCGGATATGGCAACACACCGGTCATCCACCCTCACAACCTTGTTGTTTTGAGTGACACCACCACGTCCAACCGCTTCCCGTTCCAGTTTTGATCACCACCTCCTTTCTTGACCACCTCAACCGCTGCCACCTCCCTCTCATTGTACAGTCTTCCTGCCAAATCAACCACCGACCTGAACGTACCTGGCCGGGTGGCGATTATGTGCCTGCGGATGTCTGTCGGCAAACCTTAAATATACCATTTCATATTTCGTGACACAGGTGTCACTTGATCTGGCACAGCCTTGCCATCTCGTTGAACTTGGTGGTGTACTGCTGGTGTGTCATGGTTCCCGCCTCCAGCTGTAGGAACTACCTCTTAACTTTGTCGAGCTCCCTGTGAGGACAGAACTCCTTAATCACCAAATTCTTCAGCTCGCCCCACTTCATCCTCTGAGTAGCCCTGCTTCCCTCGACCTAGACAATGTTGTCCCACCAGTATAAGGCCGAGTCTACAAATGAGTGGGTGGCAAACTTCACTTTCTGGTCCTCCCGGCACTCGCTGATATCAAGCACGACTTCTATTTCCCTCACCCATCGGTGAGCAGCAGCAGCGCTACCGTTACCATCAAAAGTCGGGGGCTTGCACCTTTGAAATGCCCCGTAGTTACAGCCCCGTGCGATTTCTTGCACATGCTCTTCCTCCTCACTAGAAACAACTGTCTCAGTCTCCGGTTGTTCCCTTTCCCCCGCGGGCCTCCTCTTTTCTTTCCTCTCTCCTTCCCTCACAACTTTAATCACTTTGGTCACCAGAGACGGGAGGATCGTCTTCATAACCTGGTGAACCTCCTCCACAACTGCCTCCTTCACTGAGGCCCTCAGGTTGGCACTCTCATACCCACCTTTCGGATGATTGGTCTTGGGCTCTTCATGAGCCATCTCAGCGGCCTTAGCCTTGCCTCTTGTGACACGAGGTCCAGCACGACGTCCACCACGACCTCCGCCGCGCGAAGCCTTTGACGATCTACCTCCATCCATCCTCTAAACACACTATAAGATTCAAACACCAACACAGTCATTCAAGGTAATAGTTTCGTTTATGTCAACTATAGTAAGTCCCTAATTACAGTGTCCAGTTGTGATTAGCCACTTACTTTACTCTTCATACCCTGAGTATTTCCTATCCTGCCTACATCAGTATCTAAATCTACTAAAAGCACATAAATCATATAACATGCGTACATAATACCGGTTAACATTAAAGGAAATACCTGATGGCACATAGCTACTTGGACTGGCATCCTTCCATTTTGTCCCATTCTCAGTTTAAGTTTAGGTTTTTGAAAATATTCACCCATTTCTCTTAAACTTTGGCTCTGATACCAACTTGTAAGGCCCCGTTCCCGAGACGTTCACAGTTGGACAATCATTGCACATAAAATATAAAACATACATTAACGTAAGCATTACAGCGGAATAACTTGGCAAACCATTTCATATATTAATAATACAAAATAATACAACATTGTTAATCGTACAAAATATCATTTGATTGCATTACAACACAAAAACATCATTATATCTTAAAATGGATGCCATCCAAAAAAAACTTGCTAAGTAGCTACGCCCGTGCCTTCCTCAGCAACCATTACCTGCCAACTGGAAAATACATAAAAGTCAACGTTGCTGAGTGAGTTCTAGTTTTATAAATAAAATACTGTACTTTATTTTAAAACCTTTCCTTTACTTTCATTCGATATCATACATCATACGTACACATAGATAACATTCATTATTATCTTCCATCATCTTTCATCATCGTACGTCATTCGTTATCATTCATCATCATTCATCATTATCTTTCATTTTCATCTAGACCAATGCCATGTGCTACACCCCACCGTCATGCATAAAGCGGGTACTGGGCCGAAGTCTATAATTAGACTCCCATACATTGTGCCCGGTGGCCTGATCACAGTACCGGGGTAAGCGACAAGGGTCCCATACGTTTGGTCAGTCACAAAGAATAGACCTTTGGTGTATCCTTATGGGTTGGCTAAACAACACACAATTGAGCTAACAACATTTTAGAGTTGTGCACCTCCTTTCATTTGCTTGCAGGACTTTACATTCATCCATTCATTCATTGATGCATCCATTCATTTATTCTTTACGTTCCTCTTTTCATTATCATTAACTTCCGCTTTTCATTACATAATAGTTTACGTTCATTAGCATCAACATACCACGTAAAGCCACAGAATAATACGTAATAAGGAACATAAAGAAAACATAACATAATCATGCATAACATCATCATAAACATCACATACAGCATCATACATCATCATATAATCATCATACATCATCCCCGAAAACATCTCAAGTCATAGCCTAAAACTTCATTTTTCTCAAAATTTCAGAAATAATTCTAAGTCTTTAGGCGCATAAGCACTATGCAGGCGCATGACCACCATGCAGGCACATGGCCTCTCAGGTGCATGGGAACACTTAGGCGCATGGGAAACGTTTGGGCGCATGAGCACTATACAGGCGCATGGCCCACACTTAGTCATTTTGGGCAACATTCTAGGCGCATGGATACTATACAGGCGCATGGGCCTGACTTAGGCGCATGGGCACTTGGGCTTTTGGTCAGGTTGGGCGCATGGGAACACTTAGTCTTCTGGGTATAATCCTAGGCGCATGGATACTATTTGGGCGCATGAACTTCAGGCGCATTGGAATTAGGCGCATGAGCAACTAACTTATAACTAACATCATTTTTTAGTCCCCAAATCATATCCGAACATGTTCAAGCCTAGTTCTAGCATACTAAGCAACATAAACGTAGTTACAAACATAAACATAACCATAAATCATTCCCAAGCATACACCCACCCACTTTACACACACATATACATTCGGGTACACACCCACATATAATAAAAACGATATAAAATGTATATCCAGCCCCAAAACAAGTTAAACACATGTAAAAACGGGGATCTAGAACTCACCTTTTGCAACTTTCGTGAATGACTTCTTCAAACCCGGATGCACTATGAGTTCAAACACCTAAACAACCTAAAAACACACATAACCGAACACATAAAACACACATAAGCATAAACCCGAGGCTGAAACCAGCCAAGAACACTTCAAATCACTAAAAACTAACCTTGAATTCGATCTTCTTCTTTTTCTTCTCTAAAAAATCCGAAAACTCTGCTCTTTCTCTCTCTAAGAACCGCAAACAAAAGGTGATGGAACATGGGTGTAGGCGGCTACACCCACCTCTTGTACAAAAATATATTATGAATTTCACTTTTAACCCCTCAACTTGGGTTTTATTGCACTTATTCCTCTTTCTTCACTTTTATTCTTTATTTCTCATCTTTATAAAATTTTCGGGTGTTACAAACTTGGACCTATTTATAAGCAAACTATCAAGCATGTATTACCTTTCCCCGCACTTCAACTTCACATTGTCCTCAATGTGATTCACTATAAATATTAAGTAGAGAAAGGCAAACGAAAACTCCCCTAAAATGATGAGTCAAATGCGTGCGATCGTTTTTCCACAGCCGCCTTGAATGAGCTCAAAAGAATACATCGGGATTAATCTAAAACATCACCAATTGATTTAAAGCTGAAAATTAAAGTCATAAACACATAAAATGAAATAAACAGACAGAAAATAACATAGAGCCATGTTTTGATTACGGGTCCTTGGCTAGACACTTCCCTACACTTTGTTTTTAATGTGGTGGAGGTTTATCACCTCCAAGAAAATCTTAGTTGGTACATCAATTTGACCATTAACCGATGACCTGTAACACCCGGTTATTTTTTTAAAGATAAGAAAGAAAAATGGAAGAATAAAAGTGAAAGAAAAAGAAAGAAAAGTTATAAAACCCAAGTTGAGGGGTAAAAAGTGTCCAAAAGGAAAAAAAGTTTATAAGTTGGTGATAAAGGTGGTAAGGCCGCCCTTGAGCCTACACACACACACTCAACTTTCGGGATTTTAGAGAGAGAGAGTAAGAAGGAGTAGAAAGCTTTCGGGTTTGAAGAAGAACAAGAGCAGAAGGTTGAATTCATGGTAGGAATTCATAGTTTTATGATGTTCTTGACTGGCCTTAGCCTCAGTTGTATGCTTATGTGTGTTTGTGCGTTCGGTTGTGTGTGTTTTGGTAGGTTTTCGGTGGTGAACTTGTAGCAAACGGGTTTTTGAAGGAAGTCATACCCAAAGAGTTGCTAAGGTGAGTTCTAAGACCCCTTTTTACTTGTTTTAAACTGATTTGGGGTTGGAAATGCATGTGTGTACATTTTTGTTATATGGGTTTTTGACCCGTATGTATATGTGTGAATGTGTATGCGGGTGGGTTTTGATTTGGGTGATAAGTGTTGTTATGATGATGCTATGTCCATGTTTTGTGGCTTAGAATGATAGAATAAGCTTAGAATATGCTGAAATGATGATTAGGATTGAATTAGAATGATTTTAGTGTGAGTTAGTTGCCCATGCGCCTGGATTGGCCCATGCGCCCAACGGTCTAAAACTGCCTAAGTGTTCCCCATGCGCCTAAAACCTCATGCGCCCCAATAGTGGCCATGCGCCTAGGATAGGCTGAATTTGGCTAAGTGTCCCAAACGCCCAGATTGCCCATGTGCCCAGGCACTCATGCACCTGCATAGTGCCCATGCGCCTAGAGTTTGCCCAGAATGACTAAGTGCTAGACCATGCGCCCCAAAAGTGTCCATGCGCCTAGGACTCTCCCATGCGCCTAAGACTTAGAATATTTTCCTGAGTTTTGGGGAAAAATGTAAAGTGTAAGCTTTGACTTGGGAGGTTCCCGGGGGATATGTAAGTTGACTTTTTGAAGTCATAGATGATGTGATAGGTGATGTATGATGTGACTTGAATGATGATGTATGATTGATGCTATGCTTATGCATGATGATGATGTATGATGATTATGTATGTTATGTATGATATGTTCCTTATTATGTACGATGATGTGACTTTACGTGGTATAATTATGATAATGAACGTAAAGTATTATCTTAGCGAAGTGAAAGATTTAAGATAATGAAAGTGGAACATAATGAATGAACGAATGAAAAGTCTTGCAAGCAAATGAAAGGAGGTTCACAACTCATGAAAAGTCATAGATGATGTGATGGGTGATGTATGATGTGACTTGAATGATTATGTATGATTGATGCTATGCTTATGCATGATGATGATGTATGATGATTATGTATGTTATGTATGATATGTTCCTTATAACGTATGATGATGTGACTTTACGTGGTATAATTATGATAATGAACGTAAAGTATTATCTTAGCGAAGTGAAAGATTTAAGATAATGAAAGTGGAACATAATGAATGAACGAATGAAAAGTCTTGCAAGCAAATGAAAGGAGGTTCATAACTCATGGAGAGTTGTCAGCTCAACTATGTGTTACAGCGTGCGATCTTGGCTAACCCTTAAAGGTTCACACACACGGGAGTTAGTCTATGTGACTACTCCATACGTGCGAAATGTGCGATATGTGCAAAACGGGGTCATTGTCGCTTAACCCTAGATGATATAGCTTTATGCTCAAGAGGGGGGTTAAGCATACGACAAGACCTAGATAGAAGTGAAAGATAATGAAAGTACGAAAAGTGCGATAAGTACAAAATGTGCGAAACGTGCGATATGTACGAAACGAACGATGATGGAAGATAATAATTATTACCTTCATGTACGTATGATGTGTGATCACGTGCGATAGTAAAGAAAATGTTTTAACGAATGAAAGGAAATATAATATGTTTTATAAACTAGGACTCACTCAGCAACGCTGACTTTTATGTGTTTCCAGTTGGCAGGTGGATGTTGCTGAGGATGACATGGGTGGCTACTTGGCTTGTTTTGGATGACATCCATTTTACACTGCGATAATGTTTTTGCATTGTAATGCGAACAAACGATAATTTGTAATGAATGTTGTGTTATTTTGCAAAAGCGATTATTTATATGAAATGAAATGGTTGCTTAAAATGTTTCCGTTGCAATATTTTTGTAAGGTTAATGTAAATTATATGTTTAATGTGCGATGATCGACCAGCTGTGAGCGTCCCGGGAACAGGGCCTTACAAGTTGGTATCAGAGCCAAAGTTTAAGAGAAATGGGTAAATATTTTCACAAAAACCTAAACTTAAACTGAGAATGTGACAAAAAGGAAGGAATGCCAGTCCGAGTAGCTGCGTGCTATCAGGTATTTCTTTAATCATAACCGGTATTACGTGCGCATGTTATGTGGTTTATGTGTCTTTAGTAGATTTAGATACTGATGTAGTCAGGATAGGTGATGCTTGGGGTATGAAGAGTAAAGTAAGTGGCTAATCACAACTGGCCACTGTAATTAGAGACTTACTATACTTGACATAAACTGAGCTATTCCCTTGAATGACCATGTTAGTGTTTGAATCTTATAGTGTGTTAGAGGATTTCCGGTGGTAGATCTTCGAAGGCTTCTCGAGGTGGAGGTCGTGGTGGACGTGGTGCTGGACCACGGGCCACGAGAGGAAGGCCTATAACGGAAGAGGTTGTTCATGAAAAGCCCGAGACCCCTCATCCGGAGGCTGGGGATGAGAGTGCTAACTTGAGAGCCTTAGTGAAGGAGGTTGTTGTGGAAGAGGTGCATCAGGTCATGCAGACGATCTTGCCATCTGTGGTGACCGAAATGATCAAGGCGAGAAGGGACGGAGAAAGGAAGGAAAGGAATAGGCCTACGGGTGAAAGGGGACAGCCCGAGACTGAGACGGTTGTCTCTACTGATGTGGAGGAAGAGGAAGAGCCTGTGCCTGAGGCAGCACGAGGCTGTAATTACGGGCATTTCAAAGATGCAAGCCCCCAACCTTTGATGGTAATGGCACTGCTGCTGCTGCTCACCGATGGGTGAGAGAGTTGGAAGCTGTTCTGGATATCAGCGAGTGTCGGGAGGACCAGAAGGTGAAGTTTGCCACTCATTCATTTGTGGAATCGGCTCTATGCTGGTGGGACAATATTGTCCAAGCCGAGGGTAGTCGGGCAATCAGAAGAATGAGGTGGCCGGAGCTGAAGAAGTTGGTGATCGAGGAGTTCTGTCCTCACCGAGAGATGGACAAGGTGGAAAGGGAGTTCCTGCAGCTGGAGGCGGGAACCATGACACATCAGCAATACACCACGAAGTTCAATGAATTGGCACGGCTAGTGCCAGATCAGGTGACACCCCTGTCAAGGAAGATCAAGAGGTACATCCAAAGGCTGCCATCAGATATCCGTAGACACATGATCGCCGCCAGGCCGAGCACGTTCAGGTCGGCGGTTGATTTTGCAGGAAGGTTGTATGATGAGCGTGAGGTGGTGGTGGCTGAGGTAAGCAAGAAAGGTGGTGGTGGTGATCGAAACTGGAACACAAAAAGGTTTGGGTGCGGCGGGACCGCCCCAACCAACAAAGCTGCGAGGGTGGGTGACCGGCGTGTGGTCACATCTGGTGCAGGATCGAAGAGATGTGGTAAATGCGGGAAGGAGCATTTGGGGGAATGTAAATGGGGATCCAACATTTGCTTTAATGTGTGAAGCCTGGTCATATGGCTAGAGATTGTGGAGTTATAAGGTGTTATAACTGTGGGGAAAATGGTCATTTGAGCAGGGATTGCAAGTAGCCGAGGGCTGAAGGTTCCAATGCAGGGAAGAAGGTGTCGGGTTTGTTGGAAACATTATCAAAGTTGTTTAACCATTTAACATGAAAAACGCAGCGGAATCAAGCCTTAATATTATGTTTTGTAAACAGAAAATTAAGGCATATTACTTAGCAACAACAAACCCAAGAACATAGGATCAAATATATGTGAATCAACTAGCTATCAAAAAGAGATAACCTAAAACAACACCCATAAAACTACCTTTGTTGAGCTGCCAAAAACGTGTGATCTGAGGAAGAGAATGAGGTTCTTGAATGACCAAAACACCACGGAAAGGTGTCCTCAAGCTTCCATACCCACAAGCATCAAGCAAAGACTTTGGTTGCTAGGATTTCTACACCAAAACGAACCAAGAAGGGCTGCTGGAATCCTATTCCAGCCGTAAGCTTTCTTCAAAATGGAGACAACTTTTCACCTTTTTGGTTCTTGCATGTGTGAGAGAGAGAGAGAGGTGGAGTGTGAGACTAGTAAAATGAATTGTAGTTTCAAGAAAACAAAATGAACCAACCCCCTTGAAAGGGGCGGCCGAAACCCACTTCAAATTGGGGTTTCCCCCCAATTTTATCTACATATTATTTTTAACTAGTCACTAGTATAAGTTATGTAATTAACCTTTTAATTATATAACTTATACACACTTTTATTACTTGATGTTATTTAACCAATGAAAATAACATTACAAATAATACCCATGAACAAAATATCCTTATAAGTTGTTCTATCTCATATACAATTTATTTAGAAAACCCACTATTCTAAAATGGTGTAATTATTTAATTCCATGATCATATCATCAGTTAAATATTAATTGGTGTTTGCTAAGCTTGTTATTAGGTATGACCTGACTTGGATCATAACGTACTAACCACATCAATGTTCTATGTGTCTTGGGCATAAAGAATCCAACTGAAGGCGGCCGGGACTGAAGGGCAGAGGGCGAGCGCCAGGGCGTTCACGATGACGTAGGAGGAGGCTAGGACAGAACCCGATGTTGTGTCAGGTACGTTTCTAGTAAACCAAACTCTAGCTTCTGTGTTATTTGATTCTGGTGCTAGTAAGAGTTTTATTTCTACTGCTTTCTGTGCTAAACTGCCTGTTAGTAGTAGGAGTATAAATAAGCCCTTCGATGTAGAAACTGTCATAGGTAAGTCTACCAGGATTTCTGAGATGATAGAAGGTTGTGACGTAGAATTAGAAGGTCATAAGTTTCTTGTTAGACCATTCGTGATGACCTTAGGCGGCTTCGATGTAGTCCTAGGAATGGATTGGTTGGCAGACTACGAGGCGAACATTGTGTGTCGCAAGAAGATGGTCAGACTGATAGCGCCTGACGGGAGTGCGGTAACAGTTTACGGTGATCGAGTCACTACGATCCCGAAAGTGATTTCGATGGTGGTGGCGGGAAAGTGCATGAGGCATGGATGTAGTGCCTACTTGGTCTACGTGAAGGATTTGGATACGCCAACACCACAACTGTCCGATGTACCAGTTGTGTGTGACTTTCCAGACGTGTTTCCAGAGGACTTACCAGGAGTGCCACCGGCCCGTGAAATTGAGTTTCAGATTGACCTGGTACCCGGTGCCCAACCAGTAGTTAAGGCACCGTATCGGTTGGCTCCGATCGAGATGAAGGAATTGATGGAACAACTACAGGAGTTGCTTGATAAAGGGTTCATTAGACCGAGTATCTCTCCATGGGGTGCTCCGGTCTTATTTGTGAAGAAGAAAGATTGTAGTATGAGAATGTGCATACACTACCGCGAGTTGAATAATTTCAGAGTGAAGAATCGGTATCCACTACCGAGAATCGATGATCTCTTTGATCAGCTCCAGGGTGCCAGTTGGTTCTTAAGGATAGACCTTCGATCTGGTTAGCATCAGCTGAAAGTAAAGGAGCAAGATATTCCTAAAACAGCTTTTCGTACGCGTTATGGACATTATGAGTTTCTCGTTATGTCTTTTGGTTTAACCAACGCACCAGCTGATTTTATGGACTTGATGAATCGAGTGTGTCAGCCGATGTTGGATAAATCAGTGATCGTGTTTATTGATGATATCCTGATTTACTCGAGGAGCGAAGAGGAGCACGCCAGTCACATCTGGGAAGTGTTGGAGACATTGAGAAAGGAGAAGTTGTATGCCAAATTCTCCAAGTGCGCATTCTGGTTACGCGAAGTTGAGTTCTTGGGTCATGTAGTGAATCCCGAGGGGATTATGGTAGACCCGGCGACGGTGGAAGCGGTGATGCAATGGAAGTCTCCAAAGACGCCATCCGAGATTCGTAGTTTCTTGGGTTTGCCGGGATATTACAGAAGATTCATCCAAGACTTCTCCAAGATAGCTTCCCCGTTGACCTGTAAGGATGTAAAGTTTGTATGGGGTCAAGCTCAAGAGAAGGCGTTTGAGGAGTTAAAGGCGAGGTTGACTCAAGCTCCTTTTTTGTCGTTACCTGATGGAAGTGAAGATTTGGTGGTTTATTCAGATGCTTCCTACTCGGGGTTGGGATGTGTGTTGATGCAGAGATGAAAGGTTATAGCCTACGCATCCCAACAACTAAAGGTTCATGAGGTTAATTATCCTACTCATGACTTGGAGCTAGCAGCTGTGGTCTTTGCGTTAAAGATTTGGAGGCACTACCTATACGGGACGAAGTGCACAATCTTCACGGACCACAAGAGCTTGAAGTACTTCTTCGAGCAGAAAGATTTGAATATGAGGCAGAGGCAATGATTGGAGCTAATAAAGGATTATTATTACGAGATCCATTACCATCCAGGCAAGGCCAACGTAGTGGCAGACGCCCTTAGTCGAAAGGAAAGACCCGAGTCGATTCGGTGAAAGCTTATCAGTTGATTATGACCTCTGATATGATGACATAGGTGAAGGAGTTTCAAGATGAGGCATTGAAAGAAGATCATCTTAACTCTGAAAGAATGAGAGGTCTGGTCGCGGAGTTGGGTGAAAACACACTTGGTGTTAGAACCCGATTTGGACGGATATGGATTCCTCGTTATGGGGATCTACGTGGGAAGATTATGGATGAAGCTCATAAGACTCGATACTCCATTCATCCCGGTGTCACGAAAATGTACCAAGACATGAAGAAGGATTATTGGTGGTCGAGTATGAAACGCGATGTGGCGGAGTATGTGAGTAAGTGCCTTACCTGTTTACAAGTGAAGGCCGAGCATCAGAAGCCGTACGGGAATATCCAACCGTTGGATATACCGGAGTGGAAGTGGGAGCACATCACCATGGACTTTATTACGAAGCTACCACGTACCGCGAAAGGGTATGATGCCATCTGGGTGATAGTTGATCGTCTGACGAAGAGTGCTCACTTCCTACCGATCCGCGAGACATATTCATCCGAGAGGTTATTAGAGAGATTGTAACTCGTCATGGTGTGCCGGTGTCTATTGTGTCCGATCGTGGCACCCGGTTTACATCTAAGTTTTGGAAGAAGTTCCATGATGAGATGGGGACGAGGTTACACATTAGCACGGCTTATCATCCTCAAACAGATGGTCAGTCGGAGAGGACGATTCAGACGCTTAATGATATGCTTCGGGCATGCATTATTGATTTTGGAAGAAGTTGGGATGACCACTTACCGTTAGCTGAGTTCTCATATAACAGCAGTTATCATGCCTGTATTGGTATGCCCCCTTATGAGATGCTATATGGTAGGAGATGTAGAACACCTGTTTGTTGGGGTGATATTGGTCAGAAGGAGTTGGGAAGTATCGAGGTGATTGAGGCTACGACTGTGAAACTTGAAAAGATCAAAGCCTTTATGAAGATAGCCAAGGATAGGTAGAAGTCGTATGCCGATAAGAGACGTAGACCGATTGAGTTCCAGGTGGGTGACCGAATTATGTTGAAAGTCTCATCTTGGAAGGGTATCATTTGGTTCAGAAAGTGGGCCAAGTTGAGCCCAAGGTACATAGGACCATTCCGAATCATTGCTCGAGTAGGAGTGGTGACCTATAGGTTGGAGTTGCCCAGTGAGTTAAGTGGAATTCATCCGACATTCCATGTATCTCACTTAAGAAAGTGTTTAGCAGACGAAGATATGGTTGTACCACTGAAAGATATCGAGGTAGATGAACGGCTCAATTATGTGGAACAACCAGTGGCGATCATTGATCGTAAGGAGAAGAAGTTAAGGAATAATGTGGTTCCCCTTGTGCATGTACAGTGGAAGCACAAGAAGGGTTCTGAGTCTACGTGGGAGACTGAAGAAGAGATGAGGCAGCATCACCCACAATTGTTTGAGGAATAACAGGTTTCGGGGACAAAACCTAATTAAGGGGGGTGGACTTGTAACACCCGGTTATTTTTTTTAAAAGATAAGAAAGAAAAAGGGAAGAATAAAAGTGAAAGAAAAAGAAAGAAAAGTTATAAAATCCAAGTTGAGGGGTAAAAAGTGTCCAAAAGGACAAAAATTTTAAAAGTTGGTGATAAAGGTGGTATGGCTGCCCTTGAGCCTACACACACACTCAACTTTCGGGATTTTAGAGAGAGAGAGTAAGAAGGAGTAGAAAGCTTTCGGGTTTGAAGAACAACAAGAGCAGAAGGTCAAATTCAAGGTAAGAATTCACAAGTTTATGATGTTCTTGACTGGCCTTAGCATCGGTTGTATGCTTACGTGTGTTTGTGCGTTGTGTTATGTGTGTTTTGGTGGGTTTTAGGTGTTGAACTTGTAGCAAACGAGTTTTTGAAGGAAGTCATACCCAAAGAGCTGCTAAGGTGAGTTCTAAGACCCCTTTTACTTGTTTTAACTTATTTGGGGCTGGAAATGCATGTGTGTACATTTTTGTTAAATGGGTTTTTGACCCGTATGTATATGTGTGAATGTGTATGTGGGTGGGTTTTGATTTGGGTGATAAGTGTTGTTATGATGATGCTATGTCCATGTTTTGTGGCTTAGAATGATAGAATAAGCTTAGAACATGCTGAAATGATGATTGAGATTGAATTAGAATGATTTTAGTGTGAGTTAGTTGCCCATGCGCCTGGATTGGCCCATGCGCCCAACGGTCTAAAACTGCCTTAGTGTTCCCCATGCGCCCAAAACCCCATGCGCCCCAATAGTGTCCATGCGCCTAGGATAGGCTGAATTTGGCTAAGTGTCCCAAACGCCTAGATTGCCCATGCGCCCAGGCACTCATGCGCCTGCATAGTGCCCATGCGTGTAGATGCATATGTTTCTAGTTAATGAGATTAAATGTAAAAGTCTTTCATGTATTACACATGTGTAATGAATTGGTTCAATGAAATATAATATGTGATTGATGTTTATTCATGTTCATTTATTTCATATTATTATTGTGTTGAAGTATAATGTATATGTATGACCATATTATATAGGTTTGAAGGTGTTGTACATGATTCTTAGTCAATGATGATTAAGTAATGTGTTCAACATAGTCGGATGAGTATTCATGCTAATGGCCCATACTTATGGACCATACGCATGTATACATCATACGTATGGACCAGTCGCACGACTGAACCAGGAGACTGGATTAGTCGTACGATTGAGACATAAGATTGACTCAGTCGCACGACTGAACCTTCAGTCATGCGTATGACTCAATCGCATGATTCAGTCGCACGACTGAACAATGCTAATGGTTCAATCGCATGACTGAACCATGCTAATGGTTCAGTCGTACGAATGGAAAACTCTAACCTATAAATACCACCTAATTCGTGGAAAAACAATGGGAAACACTTGATATTTTACGAACCCTAGCCGTCAAGAACGTCCAAGGAAGCCTGTCCAAGTTCATAGATCATTCCTGATCGATCTATTTGTTCATAACGTTTAGTTTCAATCATATATCGATCGGGTAATTGTTCTCACTGATTGGATCGCCAATCAAATAGGATTCCGCACTATTTGATCCGGTGTAAACACAGAATCAGTTAGTACTTCGTACATACAAGGTCCCTAACAAGTGGTATCAGAGCTTTGGCTCTTGATTTTGCATTTGATTCAATTAGAATTGTGTCAAAACTCATGTTTTAACTCAAAAGAGTCATCTTTTTGAGTCCACAGGTTTTTCGTCGTTTCCAGGCATTAAAGTTGAAGTTTTTCGTCATACGGCAGATTAGGGTTTCTGGGTAAATCGTAATTCGTGTCTAAGTGCCTAAAATTCGATTTTTCCAAACACAGCAGCCTTCAGTCGCATGAATAGCTCATTCGTACGATTGAACTCATTCGCACACTCCATCCGCACGACTGAACTTAGTCGTATCCTTCATTCGCACCACTGAACCACTTCAGTCGTTTGAGTCCATTCGCCTTGTCCATACGCACAACAGAATCTAATCACACGATTGAATTCATTCGCACTCTTCATTCGCACGAGTGATCCATACGCATTGTTCATTCGCACGATTGAAGTTGTCCTGTTCTCAAAGTACAAAGTTCATACAAATGGAAGATCAGTTTTCAGCGTTTACTGCCGGGAAGGACTCACGCATCCAGAACCTTCTGCTTCTGGAGAATGAGGTTGGAAATCATAATAAACCGCCGAAGCTGATAACGTTAGATGATTATCCTCAGTGGAAACAACGGTTTGAGATTTACCTAAATGGAGTTGATCCCAATCTTTGGACATCCATCGAGACTGGTTATACAGTGCCAGTTAGTGCTAATGGAGTCAAGTTAACCTTGAGAGGGATCAGTGAAGCTCAGAAGATTCTCTACAATGCTGAGAAGAAAGTTTATGCCCTGTTGACTCAGTCAATACCGAAAGACATCTTTCATTAGTTCTCTGAGAACAAGCAGGCTAAGAAGTTGTGGGATGCATTGGAGAAAAGATACGAAGGAAATGCAACGTTAAAGGAACTAAAGGCTAAGGCTCTCAAGAAGGAGTTCGATAACTACTCTTCTATTGGAAACGAGAGCTTAGATGACATCATCGATAGGTTCTACCATCTGATGAGTCAGCTACACACTCATGGTGTAACGACGTCTATGGAAGATAAAGTTTCAAGCTTTGCAGATGGTTTGCCTGAGAATTGGGATTCATTTGTGTCCAACTTGAGATAAAACGATATACTTGCTACGTTGGACATAAATGACTTCATCTTGAAGTTAAGGGAGGAGGGACTGAGGATGAAGTACAAGTCAAAGAAAGGATCTTACGTTCAGAATCCTTCACTATATATCTCAGTTCCCACTCCAACTGGTTCAGGAGCACCACTACAAATAGCGTTTGTGTCCAGTTCCATGGCTCCTTTCCAAACCACTACTTCAGGATCAGAAACATCTGGGTCATCATCGACTCAATGCATAGTGCCTGAAGCCAATACAACGAAGTTGAAGACCGAGAATCTCGGTAATATCACAGTGGAAGTTGCAAAGGAGCATATGGATCTTCTAGCAGCAGTGGTCCAATCGTATGATGACTTAGTTGCTAGGAAGATAGGAAATTGTCATATTGCAGATGAAGACTACGAGCAGGTTGACGAGAACGAGCTGGAAAGAATAGATATCATGTGGGCTCTAGCAAGTGCAGTTAGACGAGCTAAAAAGTTATTCAAGAAGACGGGGAAAAATCTAGTAGCCACTAAAGATACGACTTTTGGTTTTGACAAAACCAAGGTCACCTGCTTCAACTGTGGTGAAAATGGGCATTTTAAACGTGAATGTGTGAAGCCCAAGAAGACGGGAAATGGTAACCCATTTCCTATTTTCAACAATCAACATAAAGACATGGTTGGAACTAGTTATTCAAGTAAAGAGACTAAGGCACTAACTGCTCAAGGTGATGAAGGACAAGACTGGTCCTTCCGATTTGTTTCTCCTGGAGAATCAAGTATTGCTTTTGTCGAAGCAGTAGATGATGGGTCTGCTAGTGAAGGTAAGAGTGCAGCTGAGCACGCGATGTCGGATACCGAAGAAGCTGCGAATGTGGTAAATCACTTGGTTAAGGAAGAGCTCAAAGCAACAAGTTCAGAAACTCCAACAACATTAGAGTCAACCTCAGCATTGATGGCTGATTCCACTGACTCCTCACAGGTAAGTTCCTTAGATAAATAATTTAATAAACATGATTGTTCTGAATGTGAAAAGTTTAGGGAAAGCATTGATCTAAAATTTGCCAGGTTATTAGAACACAATGATAACTTAGTAAATGACTTACAACAGTGCACTGAAGCTAATCGTATATTAAAACAAAATGAGTGCAGTTTTAAAGAAAAGATAGAACTTTTGGGTAAACAACTAAGGGAAACCGAGGTTGTTGCCTTAAATCAATCTAATGATATAAAGTTTTATTTAAATTCATTAGAAGAAACCAAAACGGAGAAAGCAGTTTTGGAAGTCAAGGTTAATTCATTAAAAAAAAAAACTGCATAGTTAGGCTAGTTCTTCTCATATAGTACAGAACTTAGTGAAAGAACGATACAATGGGGAAGGTTTGGGATACAAAGTCGTGCCACCACCACATGAGATCCTTTTGATTACAAAATGTAGACCTATTAATAACAACCCAATTAAGGATCATGTTGGACCAAAAGAACCAATGAGCCGGATCAGAAAAACCTTTAAGTCCCACAGACGTCACAACAACTACTGAAGTCCACAACAGCTGAAGACAACAACTGATTACAAAGTCTGAAGACACAAGTGCTGAAGACAAAGTCTGAAGACACAAGTGCTGAAGACAAAGTCTGAAGACACAAGTGCTGAAGACAAAGTCTGAAGACAAGTGCTGAAGACAAAGTCTGAAGACAAGTGCTGAAGACAAAGTATCAGACGTTGTCACAACAGCTGAAGAGGACTTCTTCAGTAGTTGTGACGGTTTGTTTTCAGTAGTTTTATATTTTCTCTTTTCAGTAGTTTTGTAAAACGACTGAAGAGTTTGTTCTTCAGTCGTTGTAGTATCAGTAGTTTCTTTTCAGTTGTTTCATGTTTTATACTTAGCACTCTGACATGTTCTCAGTAGTTGTGAACATTTCAGTAGTTTATTAAGAATTAGTTATTTTTGTACTAGATCTGCTAGTAATCACCATCCCGTGATTACAGCAGTGATTGCACTCTATATAAGGAGTGCCAACCTTATTGTAACTGTGAATGATTGAGCAATAATATTGGGCATTATTGAAACATTCCTTATCACAGAAAAATATTCTCTCGCTTTTGTTTACAAGTAACAAACTCTTGCTATAATTTGAGTAATTCTTCTCTTCATTCCGCTGCATTACACTCTAATACTTCAAACTTGTGATCATTGGTCCTGTCAAATGGTATCAGAGCAGGTTAATCATTGATCGATCTAATAATTGATCATTGAAACTGCTCTTCAAGATCCAAGTTTGAGTGAATTAGTATCCTTTTGCAAGAAACTGTTATAGAGATTGAATTTTCTGTGCTTTTAATCATTCATCCAGAGACTTTGTTTTCATTGAGTTTGTTGTGGTGTGTCTTAATTTTTGCTTGAATAAAATTGTTTTTGGTTTCAAAATGACTACTCCTTCCAATGATCCTCACAATACTGGTTCCTCAACCAAGCCTCCAATGCTGGTTAGGAATGAGTATAACATATGGCAACGTCGTATGCTCCATCACCTGTCTGTTAACAGCTCAGGTTGTTGGACATCAGTGGTACATGGTCCACACAAGCCTATGGTGAATAACCCGGAAACCAATCAAATGGTTCCGAAGAGGAAGGATCAATACTCAGATGAGGATAAGAAATTATTTGAGATAGATGCAAAAGCTCATGGAATTCTAGCCATGGCGCTACCAAATGAAATTTATTCTGGGTTAATGCATTATGAATCTGCCCATGACCTCTGGAATGCCTTGAAAGAACAATTTGGAGGAACAGATGAGGTCTTGGCAAACAATAGAGAGATCCTTGCCCAACAATATGAGACATTCTCTCATAGGAAGGGTGAGACACTGACTCAACAGTTTGAGCGGTTCTCTTGTTTGATCTCTGAATTGAAAATGGTCAAACATGAGTATACTAATGTTCAGATGAATAACAGATTTCTCAGATCACTGCCTGAGAGATGGGATACATATACCATTGTCCTACGCTCCAGTGCAAATTTGGACAAACTATCTCTCACCCAACTTCATGGGAAATTGCTCACATTTGAGAGAGAGATAGAACAAAAGAGAAAACTGTCTTCATCTGGTAAGCTCACTGAGGACTTTGTACCAGGCAATACTGCTCTGGTTAGTCATGAGTCAGAATATGCTTCATCTGAATGCCAGTATGATGAGCATATTGATTTCTCTTCAAATATTTCTGATTCAGCATTTGTGAGTGTTGATAGTCAATTTTCTGGGTGTAATAATGACAATCTATGCTTCATCATGGATGATCTCAAGGGGATTGCTGATGATGACTTAGAAGAGATGGATATTTTGAGCCAAATGGCCTTGATAAATATCAGATCTCAGAAGTTCTACAAAAGAACTGGAAGAAAGTTCCCAGGACTCTCTGGCAAAACCAAAGTTGGTTTTGACAAGAGTAAGTTGAGGTGTCACAGTTGCCAAAGGCTTGGACACTTTGCTAGAGAATGTAGATCATCTGGATCTAATTCCTCTGCACCTTTTGTGACTTTTCTTAACAATAGTCAACAAAACAAAGGGCAACATCCTGTCAATTCTAGTCATCAGTCTCAACTACAATCTCCTGCATATTTTGTTCCTCAGGGTCAAATGCCTTACCCTTACCCGTGCTATTACATGCCACAAACCAGTCAAGTTCAAGCTCCTATGGTACCACAACCTCATGCACTTCCAGAACCTCAACCATCTCATCAACCCCCTCAACCTCAACAACATAGCTTCTTCACCCCAGAAGTTGTTGATTGGAGCAGCTTGCCAGATGACATGTCTGGTCATGAACAACTGTTCACAAATGCTGATCAACATGGTGGTGATAGTCCTTTTGGAAATCTGGCACTTATGGCTCTGGAATCAACTGAGGGTTCCTGCTCAACTGCATCATCCTCACAGGTAACTCAGGTATCTTCAGAGGCCAAAGCCAAGTTATGTTCTGAATCTTGCATTGCTGCCTTTGTCTCTATTAGAGAGGCAAATGTAGCATTAATAAATGAAAAACTTGAGTTTGAGAAAACAATTTCCAAAAGACAAGCTGAGTATGAGTCTGCTCTTAATAGTAAACATGATGAGATTTATAAGCTTAAATGCCAATTAAATGATGAAAAGGCTAAGTTAGAGGTTATTCTGGAGGACCAGAAAAGTCTTAAAGAAACCCTTGCAGTCACCCAAGTAGAGTGTGATCGATGGGTGAAATCATGCAAAGGTTTTGAGATGCTTCTTAGTAAGCAATCAGCTTCCAATGTGAAGTTTGGCATTGGTTATAATCACACTGCTCCTCCTACAGATTTTGCTCCAAGAGTAGAGGTGAAATCTGATGGAGAAAGCAATAACCAATCCACCTCATCATGTGATTCACTTTCTGATAAAGCATCATCAAAAGTTGAAGTCAGCAATAAGCCCTCTCAGAACCTATCAGCTAATGTTGATAGTTCAATTGCTGATACTCACATGATCAAAGAGTTGGTCAACTCAGGAGTTATTTCTGAAAGTCCTGAAAGGACTGGAGAGCAAGATTTAACTCCTGAAGTTCAAGCTCCAACTACTGACAGCACTGAAAAGAAGAAAACTGTCAGTAGAAAGAGTTTGAAGACTACTAAAGAGGAAGCCAAGAAAGCAAATAGTGCTTCCAAAGTACTGAAGAGCAAGTCTTCAGTAGTTTCATCCTCTTTAGTTGATGATCAACATAAGATGAAAAAGAAACCATGTGAAGTATGTGGTTTGTTTAATCATCTCACTGATGATTGTTGGTACAAAAGAGGATCCAAACTCAAACATAAAGATGAAATTAAAGAGAAAATGGTTAAAATGAAAAATGAGTTTAAAGCCACATTTGTACCAGCAACATCAAATCCTGTAATCCTTAAGTCCAAAAAGAAATCCAAAAAGGAAGGGGTTAAACAGGTAACAGCTGAGGTTGCTCAAAAGAAGAAGGTGCAACATAAGAACTTATCAAACTCCAGTCCTAATGTGTCTGAAGAGCTGAAAGCTTTATCACAAAATCAGACACAGCTGGTTATGATGGTTCAACATCTATTGGGAAAGTCAACCAATTAGATGTTCCTATGTTGAATCCACAGAAAAGGAGGTCCAAGCCAAAGGATTCCTCTTTTCCACCATCTTCTTCCTCTCAAGCTGTTATTTCTAGCAAACTTGTTAGTCCACCATCTGTTGATGTGAATAGGCCCAAAACCAAAAAGGTTTGGGTCTCAAAATCTAACTAATTTGCTTTGTTCTGCAGGGTTCTTCAACATGCCACAGAGGCATCTGGTATGTAGACAGTGGAGGATCCATGCATATGACAGGAAACAGATCACTTCTTAATGACTACTCTCAAGGAAGGAAGGGATTTGTATCCTTTGGCAATGATGCAAAGGGTTACATCATCGGCAAAGGCTTTGTTTCCAATGGGGAAATAAAGTTTGATGATGTTAACCATGTGAAAAATCTCAAGTACAACCTCTTGAGTGTCAGTCAAATGTGTGACAAAGGCCATGTTGCTCTTTTCACAAGTCAGAACTGCCGGATTCTGTCATCCAAAGTTCTGAGTTTGATTGACAAGGTGTTGGATAAACACACTCTCCTTAAGGCCAACAGGACAGGAAGAGTGTATGCCTTAGATCTTTCTAAGAAAATAGATCTCAAAGGCCATCCTTGCCTTTTTTCCAAGGCTTCCCCTCAAGAATCTACACTATGGCATAGAAGGCTGGGTCATGTTAATCTCAAAAACATAAATCAGCTGATTAACCATGGTTTAGTAAGGGGATTGCCTATGAAGGAGTTTAAATGTGAAGATGACTGCACTGCTTGTCTAAAAGGAAAACAGCACAAAGTTTCATTTCCTTCCATAGAAGAACCTAAGTCCACAGCCTGCTTACAGCTTCTTCACATGGATCTCTTTGGTCCTGTGAGAGTGATGAGTATGGCTAAGAAGAAATACTGTCTAGTAATTGTGGATGATTACTCCAGATTTGTATGGACTTTCTTTTTGCATTCAAAGGATGAAGCACCTCAGAAGATTATCAACTTTGTGTTGTATGTTGAGAAGCAGTACTCCCTCTCAGTCAAGTGTATTAGAAGTGATAATGGAACTGAATTTAGAAACAATACACTTGATGAGTTCTACCTCTCAAAGGGAATCAAGAGGCATTTTAGCATTCCAAGAACTCCTGAACAAAATGGAGTAGTGGAGAGAAAGAACAGGACCCTTATTGAAGCTGCAAGGTCCATGTTGGCTGACTCTGGATTGCCAATGACTTTTGGGCTGAAGCTATCAATACTGCTTGTTATGTACAAAATAGAGCTCTAGTGAATAAGAGGTTGATGAAAACTCCATATGAAGTCTTCATCATTTGGCCCTTCTAATTTCATTCTTTAGAGCTTTTGGATGTCCTTGTTTCATTCTCAACACAAGGGATCAACTCCAGAAATTTGATTCTAAGGTGGATGCAGGATATTTTGTTGGTTATTCATCAACTTGCAAAGCATACAGAGTCTTCAACTGTAGAACAAAGATGGTTGAAGAGACTCTACATGTTAAGTTTAATGAATCTCCAAAGGACAAGATTCCACAAAATCCTGTGGAGATATTTGATTTGGACATACTACAATATGCTCCTCATCAAACTCCTGCTGTTGCTCATGTCAACAGTTCTCCACCTGGTGGTACTGCTGGTGCTGATGATGATGATAGTAGTACTCACCTCTTCAGATTTACTGATCAACTGCCTGATTCAGCTAGACCTGATGTTCCTGCAGCTACAGCAGCACAATCCACAACAAATGCTGATGAGATTTCTACAACTTCAACTTCCTTTGAACTACCATCAACTGATTGGTTTCAAGGAAATTCTTCACCATCACCATCTGTTGCTGCTGAGCCTGCTACAAACACTTGCACTGATCTCATTGTGTATCAAGATCTGAAGAATCACCCTATGTCTCAAATCATTGGTGATATCACTGCTGGAGTATCAACAAGAAGTCAATTGTCAAATTTCTGCTTCTATGCTCTCTTCATTAGTCAGCAAGAGCAAAGAATTATCATATTGCATTAAAGGACAATGGATGGGTTGATGCCATGCAGCTTGAGCTTCTTCAGTTCAAGAAACAACAAGTGTGGGAACTTGTTCCTCTACCTCCAGGTAAGTGTGCAATAGGCACTAAATGGGTGTTTAGGAATAAGACTGATGAAAATGGGCTTATTGTTAAGAACAAGGCCAGACTGGTGGTTCAGGGGTTTGCACAAGAAGAAGGTATTGATTATGATGAAACCTTTGCTCCTGTAGCCAGACTGGAAGCAATTCGATTGTTTTTAGCCTATGCTGCTTATCAAAATCTTAAAGTTTTTCAAATGGATGTCAAAAGTGCTTTTCTGTATGGGAAAATTAAAGAAGAGGTTTATGTATGTCAACCACCAGGTTTTGAGGACAACAAACATCCTAATTGGGTGTATAAGCTTGATAAGGCTCTTTATGGGTTGAAACAAGCTCCTAGGGCCTGGTATGAGACATTATCAAACTTTCTTCTTGAAAATAATTTTACTAGAGGCACCATAGATAAAACTTTGTTCATTAAGAAAGCAGGGCAGCATAATCTACTTGTTCAAATTTATGTAGATGATATTATTTTTGCATCCTCTGATCCACAGTTGTGTGATGACTTTACAAAGCTGATGCAACAAAAGTTTGAAATGAGTGCAATGGGGGAATTACAATTCTTTCTGGGTTTGCAAATCAAACAAAAGGCTGATGGAATTTTCATTCATCAGTCCAAATATACAAAAAATCTTTTGGAAAAATTTGATTTACAAAATTGTAAACCCTGTTCTACTCCCATGTGCAACACCACACAACTGGATACAGATCAGAAAGGTAAAGTGGTTGATGAAACACTTTACAGATGTATGATTGGGTCCTTGATGTACCTAACAGCTTCTAGACCAGATATTATGTTTGCTACATGTGTTTGTGCTAGATTTCAGGCTGCACCTAAGGAGTCTCATTTGATTGCAGTCAAGAGGATCTTTAGATATTTGCAAGGCACTCCATCTCTAGGTTTATGGTATTCTACTAGACATTCTGGTAAATTAGTTGCTTTTTCTGACAGTGACTATGCAGGGTGTAAGTTGACCAGGAAATCAACTTCTGGTGGATGCCAATTCCTAGGCAACTGTTTGATTTCTTGGCAGAGTAAGAAACAAACCTCAGTTGCTACATCAACTGCTGAAGCCGAGTACATTGCTGCTGCAAGTTGTACATCTCAGGTATTATGGCTTCAAAACCAATTATTGGATTATGGCATAACTGAGACTAAGACTCCATTGTTAATGGACAGTTCTTCAGCTCTTTGTATTGTCAAGAATCCTGTCCAGCACTCTAGGACTAAACATATTGAAATCAGACATCACTTTATTAGAGATTGTTTTGAAAAAGGTCTGATTGATCCAAAATTTGTTCCTAGTGCTGATGAGCTTGCAGACATTTTTACTAAGCCTTTGGATAGTTCAACCTTCCACAACCTGGTGTTAAGGCTTGGTATGCTGCAGCTAGAATAAGTGACAACTACCGATAATCTCAGTAATAAATACTGATGATCATTGGTAACCATGTCATATATAAGTACTTCATTTGTTAAAACAGCTGATGTAGTTATAACAGCTGATGAAATCACAACAGCTGATGTAACTACAACTGCTGATGTCAGAAATGCAGATAAGTACTGATGACCAATGAAACAAACTCGGATTTAAAAGTGGAGGTCAGACTGAAACAGCTGAAAAGCTAAGAATTGACGACAACAGCTGATGAGTAATTTCTCTTCAGTTGTTTTTACAACTGCTGTTTCTAAACAACTGAAGCCACAGCTATGTCTTCAGTAGTTTACAACTACTGAAGACTACCGTAAGTCTTCAGCTGTTTACATCAACTGATGACAAAAACACTGTCTTCAGTAGTTACATAACTACTGATGACAAACACCATGTCCTCAGTTGTTTCACCACCTGAAGTCGGAATTGTCCTCAGTAGTTTTATAACTACTGAAGACTAAATCAAAGACTTCAGCTGTTTCAATGTCTGACGGTTAAAACCAAGTCTTCAGTTGTTTTATAACAACTGATGATCACACCAATACGGTCAGTCATTTCAACCTCTAAAAGTTAATGCCACGTCATCACCAGTTTAACCAAATGATGACTCACCAAAACCTTCAGTCGGTTCATAACCCTACCCTATAAATCCCTTATCTCACCAGAGTTTTTCTCACCTTTACTCTCAAACCTAACGTTCAAAAACTCTGTACCCTCTCTTCATCCATGGCGACCATGCAACTAAAACCTCGACACAACTGTGTCGCTCACCTTACTAAATCACCATTCTGGACCAAGTTTCACAACGCCATTGATTTAATGGTCCAGTCACCTTACCAAACAGCCTTTCTGATAAACCCCACCATATATGCCGAATCCCTTAGCCAATTCTGGACAAACGTCACTCTTGTCTCTGAGGAGAATGACACAGAGTCACTTCATTCGTTTGTCCATAGCCAAAAGGTGGTCATCAATCCAGAGATTCTTCGCCAAACCCTCAATCTGGATGATGCCACTTTCCCGACTAGCTATCCAAAGGGCACCACTGATCTATCATTTGCCCACCATGGATACGAAGGCAACCTGAGTGCCTCTACCATATTGAAGAAACATTTCCAGGATGCTGAACGGCTTATCTTTCATATGGTAAATGTCTGCCTGGCTCCAAAGACTTCATCATGGGATCAAATGTCCACAAGGTGGCAACAGGTATTGTACTCTATCCTTGAGCAACAACCTTTAAATTTTTCTGAAATATTATTCTTAGAGCTCAAGGATATGGCCCAAAAACAACTTTCTAACCGTTGGATATTATATCCTCGGTTTATAATGGCCATAATTGAAAACCAGCTTCAAGCTGAGGGACTTGTTGGCCTGGGAGTCCCTGCTATGGCTGTATTGCCTGAAGTATACTCCCGGCACAACTCTGACCAATCACTCAAAATGGCTGCCAAGCTGCGCAAACCCACGCAGCTGGAACCCACAGCCACCACCACAAAATCCAAAGTCCCCACCAAACCAAAAACAAAACGAACCAAAACAGCTATTCAGGAAGATGAGTCCCCTGAAGATGCTCCTGTACCACCAAGACAGGATATACTTACTGGTGTAAACCCCCCAGTAGTATCAGAGACTCACCCAGCCACAGCCGCTCAGGATTCCTCTCAAAAGGAACCTGAAGCAACCAAAGAAGGGGTACCCACAAATCTGGAATCTTCCTCATTTGAGGAGATTGCCATTGAAACTCACCATTCTCCCCAGGTGCATAATACCCTATCTCCAAATGAAAATGCCCCCCAAAGCCAACACTTATAATTGCAAATGTGCTGACTCAGCTGCATGCCTCTCCTCCTCCCCGACAACCACCTAAAGGGAAAACCACAGATATTGAGGTAGAGGATCAACATGCTTCTGACAACCCACAGCACAGGGGTTTAAATGTTCAGTCTCCTAGTGTAGATACGGAGACAAGAATATCTGGTGAGGCTGCCACCTCTTCTGCATCAGCACATGATCAGACTGAGGCTGGTAACATGGCTAAGACCTCATCAGAGGCAACAGCTGATGAAGGACATCGTCCTGAGGCTGGAAGTCCCCAGTTCCAAGAAAAAGGGGCACATGCTACATCTGGTCTACACCCAGAGCATGTACATCTTGCTACTAGCAGGAGGTCAGGTGATTCAGCATCTGCTGATGATGACCTGGGCTTCTTTTATGATGTTCTAGCCCAGAACACAATTCTTGAGGAAGAAGTCAGTAGACTACAAAGACTACTTGACCAATTCTCTCAAGAAGCAAGTCCATCTGATACCACCATACACCCACAGATGGCACCTTCACCTGAAGGTCTCCTAAACACTCAGCCACTAAAAACATTCAATCCACCAGCCTCTACTTCTGGCACTGTTTCTCAGGGACAGAACCCCTCTGAGCAAACAGCTGCTATATTCCACAAATCCCTACCTCTCATCACCCAATGATCACCGACATTGTGATCAAAACCTTGGATGACAAACTTCCCTCAATCATACAGCCACTGGTGGAGGAGATTGTGAGCACAAGGCTTTCTACTACTCAAACCCTTGCAACCAATGCAACCAAAAAGGGGGAGAGTCAGTCAGTGAAAGACAAAGGGAAGCGCATATTGATAGAGAGAGAACAGGAGGAAGAAGAGGTTGTTGTGAAAGAGACTGAGAAGGAGGAAGAGTATGTGAAGGGAGCTGACACTGATCAAGTGAGTGAAAGTCACAAAGACTTTCACATCACATATAAGAAGAGGAAGATTGAAAGAAAAGAAAAAGAACTCCAACTTGATGAGATGGTCAAAATGGCGGATGCTACACATAGTAAATCTATGGACTCCATTATTGACCAACTATACAGACAAGGGTTCGATACTGCACAGCTTGACTCAGAGATTAGAAGACTTGAAGTTGAAGAAATTAACTCAAGATGGGCAAGTTATGATGTGCTAGAAAGAGAAAGACTGGAGATCATGATCAGATTTATTGCAAAGTATCTTGGAAGATCATTGATAGAGATTAAGTCATGGACCAGGGACAGTATCTTGGCTATAACCACCAAGATCTGTACGTCTGAAGCATATACAAAGGGATTAGTGATTGAAGCATTAAATGAAGCAGGTGCTGGAAAAAGAAACGAACTAGCAAAATACTCCAAAGCCTCACTCATTACAAGAATGCTAGAACAACCTGCAAAACCTACCACTTCAAAATCACCACTACCACAACCCATTAAACCAACTCCTTTACCCTCAAAACCAACAGCCGATGATGCATCCAAGAAGAAGAAGAGAAGGATGTTGAGGCTAGAAGAAGAAGAAGAAGAGGATGATGAGGAAGAAGATAGGCTGCCTCTTTCTGCAGTCCTAACTTTGCCTAAAGCCAAATCTATGCCCATCACTCCCACCTCACAGATGGAAACTGTGAGAGTAAAGATCGAAGAAGAGCAATTGCAAAGGCTTCATGATGAGGAGATGCTAAAGAGTATAGATAAAACTTATGCTGCTTCTTCATCAATAATAAGTATGAAGAAAGAAGCTCTGAGACTGTACACCCTCGCCAACACATTTCAATATCAAAAGGAAAAGGTGAGGATATGGCCTGATCCTAGGGTGGCTCACAGAATTGTGAAGAAGGACATTCCTGCACGATACAAGGGCCAGATCAAAAGGATCGTAGATGAAGAGATCACAGTGGTCCTTGTAGTATCACCCTGGGAGATTGTAGAAGACTTCAAGAAGGCTTATGAGACTAAACAGCCTCCCCAAAAGATGTTAGAAAACAGAGTAATCAAGAAGGGGTTAGTCTACAAGAAGCTTGAGAACTTCAAACAAAATGAGCTCAGTCTGTTACTTGAAGGTAATCATCCAGATGAGTTTGCCTACAGACAGATCACAACAGTTGAGCTCAAAAATGGCAAACAGGCCAAATACATCTCAGAGCTGTATGGGCGTGAAGGATTGTTCGATGGTGAACCAGAGAATCTTACTATGGAAGAACAAATCATGTTTCTCAGAGCATACACCAGAGAATCCTACAGGCTTATACATGGGAAGTGAGTTTCATGGATGGGGGAACAGCTCAGTGTCCAATTCCCCAATACAGAGCTCCCATCCACACTTTGCCAACCAAATCATCAGAGACTTACTTCCAGGCCGGTACTTATATGGGTCATCTTCTCAACTGATCAAGAAGGAAAAAGACCATCCATTTTGCCAACAATAAGTGGGACCTCAATAAAGTTAAAGGTTTTGGCTGCATTGGTTCAGGGGGAGTTTGTTGGACCAAAAGAACCAATGAGCCGGATCAGAAAAACCTTTAAGTCCCACAGACGTCACAACAACTACTGAAGTCCACAACAGCTGAAGACAACAACTGATTACAAAGTCTGAAGACACAAGTGCTGAAGACAAAGTCTGAAGACACAAGTGCTGAAGACAAAGTCTGAAGACACAAGTGCTGAAGACAAAGTCTGAAGACAAGTGCTGAAGACAAAGTCTGAAGACAAGTGCTGAAGACAAAGTATCAGACGTTGTCACAACAGCTGAAGAGGACTTCTTCAGTAGTTGTGACGGTTTGCTTTCAGTAGTTTTATATTTTCTCTTTTCAGTAGTTTTGTAAAACGACTGAAGAGTTTGTTCTTCAGTCGTTGTAGTATCAGTAGTTTCTTTTCAGTTGTTTCATGTTTTATACTTAGCACTCTGACATGTTCTCAGTAGTTGTGAACATTTCAGTAGTTTATTAAGAATTAGTTATTTTTGTACTAGATCTGCTAGTAATCACCATCCCGTGATTACAGCAGTGATTGCACTCTATATAAGGAGTGCCAACCTTATTGTAACTGTGAATGATTGAGCAATAATATTGGGCATTATTGAAACATTCCTTATCACAGAAAAATATTCTCTCGCTTTTGTTTACAAGTAACAAACTCTTGCTATAATTTGAGTAATTCTTCTCTTCATTCCGCTGCATTACACTCTAATACTTCAAACTTGTGATCATTGGTCCTGTCAGATCATGTGGTGGCTACTCCTTTAGTTAGTGATCCTGATTCCACGAGTAAGACTGTGAAATCTGACACTAAACAAAAGGAGTCTACTTTGAAAGCAAAAGGCAAGATGCCAGTTGAGAATTTGAATGATGCATTCAAAAGGGTAAATGTAAGGTCAGGTTCACCAATGTCCATTACAGAACCCAAACTGACTAAACCAGTTAACCACAAACGTATTAATCATCAAAGTCCAACCAAAGTGCAAGTTAAAGACGTTCAAAATGTTAAAACAATTCAGTTTGTTAATAAGGATGAAACATCTAAAAAAGTAGTGACAAAACCAAACCAGAAACATCTCACACCTTCACTAAACTCAACATCACACAAAAGTTTTTGTAAGGATTCCTGAAGTCTGATGCAACCCAAAACAGCCTAAGTGTCTCAGCAACATGCACTAAGTACTGAAGTGAAGAATGCTTCGGAAGTTTTACACAAAGCATTAGAAAATACTCTAAGTGTAAAATCTTCCAAAGCCAAGACCAATATCTTCCGAAGCCAAACATGAAGTCTTCCGAAGCTTCAGAGACAAAGTCTTCCGAAGCTTCAACCTATGAAGACAGATTTCTTCCGAAGACTTTTAGTACACATGCTTTATCTGATGTACTGTTCCATAAAGCACCTTTTCCCTGCATCTCTGTAAAGTCACCAACTTACATGAGTTGGTGAAAAGGGCCTTGCTTTTGGTAACTGTACATTGAGGTCTTGAGTCTGTAACTTTCCACTTCATGTACTTTATCCTTTTTGTAATGTATAAGGATGTGAGCTATGGCATGTCATAGTCACAAGGTCAAAAGGAAGATATGCCTTTTGATCCTACAATTGATTTTGTTAGTGTCTAGTCAATTGTATCCAGCTGGCTTTCAAAGTATAGCCGGCTGTAGGTTGTAGTATAAGTATTTCAAGTTCTTGTATCTTTCTTTATGCTTTGTAACACTTGTAAAAGAACTTGAGAAAGCAATATACTGCCTCCTTGAAACCCATACTCTCTTGTTCTGTCTTTGCTTTACTTGTGTTCTTTGTATCACCTTTGGTTACCCAGTTCACTGTTTGATTAAAGTTTAGTTAGTCTCCTCACTGTGTTGTTGTGTTGTAATTGTGTTAAAGCCCTTAAACGGTCCTGCAATTGGTATCAGAGCATTCCAGGCTCTTGATATAAGATCTAACCATCTTAAGATCCCTCACACACACAAAAGCTAAACTCTTCAAATGGCTTCCATCTTAAAGACTGATATGGAGACTGGAACCATGAACAAATCCCCACTGATCACTCTTGATGATTTTGACACCTGGTGCATGAGGATGGAAGGCTTCATCAGGTCTCTTGATTCAAGAATGTGGGAATCTGTTGAGAATGGACCTTTCATACCCAGCACCCCCTCTGCTACTGGTGCTGGTATGATTCCTAAAGATGTGGCCAACTACTCAGATGAAGATAGAAAAAGAGTAGAGATTGACAGGAAGGCCATGACTGCTCTTCAGACTGCTCTCCTAAACTCTGTATACAGAGGTTTTAAGAAGTGCAAGACAGCCAAACAGCTGTGGGATGCACATGAAGCTGATGTATGAAGGCTCCTCTGAAGCCAAGGAGAACAAGAAAGATCTTCTGAAGCAGCAGTTTGAGAATTTCACCTTCAAAGCAGGTGAAACCATGACTCAACAATACTTCAGGTATGTTGAGATTGTGGATACCCTAGTGGATGGAGGAGTTCCTCTTGAGAACAGGGACATTGTAAGGAAGTTCATGTCCTCTCTTCCTAGGCAATGGACACACTATTGTGTGGTGATCAAGAGGACTGAGAACCTTAAAACTCTTACTCTTACAGAGTTGTATGGGATTCTCAGTGGATACCAGATGGAGATGAACATGCAAGGTTCATCTGGCAACTCCAACAATCAAATGGGTTCAGCCCTTCATGTGGTTGAAAGGGACAGCATAGAACCCCAACATCATCTCATATGCTACCCTGACAACTCACAAAAGGGTCCTTTCATCACCTTCCCGGAGACACCAAGGGAGAACTTTACTCAAGGAAGCCCATTCCAAGAGACAAGTTCTTCTCAAGCCTTTGTGTCTGCAGATGAAAGCTGTGGGAATTATCTTTCACTCTTGAAGACCTGGACTGTATCCATCCAGATGACCTGGAATACATGGAGATAGTTCAGCAGATGGCTCTCCTCACTCATAGAGCCAAGAAGTTCTACAAGAGGACAGGAAGAAGATTTCCAAGCAATGCTACCAGTGGAAAGTTTGGGCTGGATAAAAGCAAAGTAAAGTGTTACAACTGTAACCTTATGGGTCACTTTGCTAGGGAGTGTAAGGCACCTAAAGCAAATGGGAGCCAAACACAACCCAGACCAAACTACACTGACAAAGCTCCTCAGGCTGAGAAGACAAAGCAACATGCTGCTGTTGCTGTTGAAGAGGGAGGCTTTGACTGGAGTTTTCAGGTGGAGGATGCTTCTCCAAACCAAGCACTGATGGCTGACCATGATGAAGCCAAGGTATTGGAACATCTTTGCTCCCCTGAATGCATTGCTAAAGTAAATAGATACAGGTCCTACAACTTAGAGATGAGATCTGATCTTGAGTCACTAAACATATTAAAATCTGATTTTAGAAAGTCTGAAAATGATTACAAGTTAAAGATAGAGGACTTGGAGAAAACCATTTCAGTACTAAAACATGAACATACAGATTTTAGAACTCAGATCCAAGATCTCATTACTAAGTTGACTGAGTGCCAGGCTGAGCTTGTGATCAGCAAAGCCAAGGCAGAGAAGAGTGTTCTTGAAGAAGAGACCTTCAAGAACATGATATCCTCATCCCTGCACAACAAGGTTTGTTATCAAAATAGACAGGGACTGGGATCAAATGAGATAGCTCCTCCACACACAATCTTGTCTGTAAGATCTCCTAGGTGTGGAACTTGTGAAGATGAGCTTCCTCTCATAGATCCTATAAGTGAGGATGATGAAGAAGTGATAGTGAAGAATTCCTCTGAGAAGAGTGAAGAAGAGGATTCTTCCAAGGGCCACTATCCTTCTGAGGAGAAGAAATCAACTGTGATGACCAAGTCCAAGAGAAAGAACTTGATCAGGAAGAGCAAAAGGAAAGCAAAGAAGGCTCAAGAAATCAAGGCTACTTTTGATGCTAAGCAGAAACAAGTTTTTATCTCTGCAGGTTTCAAAGTAGTAAGGACTGAAGACATCAACCAAGACTCCTCAGCTAAGAGTCATGGTTCTTGTTCAAATCATCTCAGTACAAAGAAGAAGACTGAGCTGCTGTGTACCACTGCTGCACAGCCTGGACCATCAAACTCCAAGAACAGTTCACAGCCCAAAGGAACTGTCTCAGCATCTACCAAGATGAAGGTGGAGAAGGGATGTGACCAAAGCCAGTCTTGCTCTCAAAGGAGACTTCTTTGAAGAAGAAAATGTTGTGTGTTATGTGTGAAAGTACTTCTCACATTGCTAAGGATTGCCCATACAATCCTAAAAGTACTGTCCACATGACCAAAACAAAGACTTTCAAAGAGTCTCAAGCTTCGGAAGGAAAGTCTGTTTCCTTCGGAAGCTCCAAATCAAAGAAGAAGGTAAATGGAAAATTACCTTCGGAAGCAAAGTTGGTCTCGGAAGAAAGGAGTTCTTCCGAAGCACTGAAGTCTGCTGCAGTGACTGTAGATTCTTCCGAAGGATCAGTCATCAAAACTTGTGAAGTTCCAAAAGCTTCTAAGGTTTTGAAGGTCAAGTCCAAGACTCCAAAGGTGGTGTGGAAGTCTAAGAAAGACCAAATGACTGAAGTTTCTCCATCAACAACAGCTGAAGATCCCCATAGTACAACCATAGGATCTATTACTGTTGCATTACCTTCTATTACACTTAATGAGCCCAAGACAAGTAAGGCTTGGGTTTCCAAATGTAACTAATCATTTTCTTTGTGCAGGAACAGCTCAAGACAAACAGGAATGTCTGGATAATTGACAGTGGCTGTTCCAGGCACATGACAGGCAATAGGTCTCTACTCCATAATTTTGAGAGAATTGATGGAGGACCAGTTGCTTTTGGAGGAGATGAAGGTGGTTACATTTCTGGAAGGGGCAAGGTCACAAATGGTAAGCTCAGCATTGAGAAGGTAAACTTTGTTAAGGAGCTTGGGTACAATCTTCTGAGTGTATCCCAATTTTGTGATCAGAGTCATAACATGCTCTTTACTGAGCATGAGTGCATTGTTCTCAAGCCTGGTGTGGTCATTCCTCATGAGCATATCCTGCTCAGAGCCCCCAGGAAAGGGAACATGTACAAGATGGATTTGCAAGAAACATCTCCCTCTGGAGAAGTTTCATGCTTTCTATCTAAAGCAAATAGTGATGAGTCTTTCCTATGGCATAAAAGAATGTGCCATGTAAACTTTAAGAACATGAATAAATTAATTAAACATGATCTGGTAACTGGAATGCCAAAGAAAGAGTTTACTAGTGATGATCATTGTGTTGCATGCCTGAAAGGGAAGCAACACAAAGTATCTCACAAGCCTAAGGAAAAGAACTCCATCACTACTCCCCTACACTTGTTACATATGGATCTCTTTGGCCCCACCAGTGTAATGAGTTTAGGAAGGACCTCTTATGTTTGGTGATCACAGATGATTTTACAAGATTCACTTGGGTCTTCTTCCTTAGAACTAAGGATGAAACCCTGAGATTCTGAAGAATTTCATCTTAAAAGTTGAGAATCAATGTGATCACAAGGTCAAAACCATAAGATGTGATCAAGGAACTGAATTCAAGAACCAAATCCTTGATACATTTTGTGATGAAAAAGGTATTACAAGACAATATAGTGCTCCCAGGACTCCTCAGCAAAACGGAGTTGCTGAGAGGAGAAACAGGACACTTATTGAAGCTGCAAGAACTATGTTGTCTGACTCTAAACTGCCTATCACCTTCTGGGCAGAGGCAGTTAATACTGCTTGCTATGTGCAAAACAGAGTTTTAGTAGTTAAGACACATGGTAAGACTCCTTATGAACTTTGGCACAAGAGGAAACCTTTCATTGGTTTTCTCAGGTCATTTGGATGTCCCTGCACCATCTTGAATACCAAAGATCAAATTGCCAAGTTTGCTGAGAAATCAGATGATGGACATTTCATTGGATACTCTTCCAAGCTAAAGCTTATAGAGTATACAATCTCAGAACTAGAATTGTTGAGGAGTCAGCCAATGTGACTTTCAATGAGCACACTCCTTGTGTGGCTGGTTCTGGTCCGGATTGGCTGTTTGATCTTGATTTAGTTACCAACTGTTTTAACAAATCTTGTGAGCATGTTTCAGGATCTGCAGAAAATCTAAATACAGGTGATCCTGATCCAAGATTTGAGCTAGGAAGACCTTCAACTCATACATCTTCAGCTCCAGTTGGAACTACTTCAGCAAATGAGGTTTCTATCAGCACAACAATGACAAATTCAGCTGATACATCTGGCATGCCTTCAAATTCCAGCTCAGAGGCCTCTCAACCAGATAAAGACACCTCACTTGTAGAAGACAACAATGGTGATGGTGATAGTGATCAGGAATTTCTTGATGCTAATAACCATACCATAGATGACAACATCAATGATGTCTCACACTCATTGGATCAAGTTAATCTTGATAAGTGTGATAATGTGGAGGGTGAATCTTCCAGACCAGATCTAAATTTCTCAAATTTAGATCTTTCTCAACAACTTGCTGTGATCCCTCAGCTAAGGATCCACAAGTCTCACCCCACCACAAACATCATTGGAGATGTTGTCACAGGGGTAAGAACAAGAGGACAAACCCATGAAGCAAATGTTTGTCTTCACTCTTGTTTCTTATCTCAGATAGAGCCCAAGAAAGTTGATGAAGCTCTAAAGGATGGAAGTTGGGTTGAAGCTATGCAACAAGAGCTGCTTCAATTCAAAAGGCAGAAAGTTTGGAACCTTTGTCCTCTTCCTCATGGGAAGACTACCATTGGAACCAAATGGGTTTTTAGAAATAAGAAGGATGATAGAGGAATCATCATCAAGAACAAGGCAAGACTAGTTGTTCAAGGATACACACAAGAAGAAGGGATTGACTACACTGATGTCTTTGCTCCTGTAGCAAGACTAGAAGCTGTTAGGATATTCCTGGCATTTGCTGCATCCAAGAACTTCAAGGTCTACCAACTTGATGTAAAGTGTGCTTTCTTATATGGAGTGATTGATGAGGAGGTTTATGTCAAACAGCCACCTGGTTTTGTAGATCCTGATCATCCTGATTATGTCTGCAAGCTTGACAAAGCTCTTTATGGGCTACATCAGGCACCCAGGAAGTGGTATGAGACACTATCTGAGTATCTTTGTAAACATGGATACAGGAGAGGTACTATAGATGGAACTCTCTTCATCAAAGGACAGGGAAATGACTTATTGCTGGTTCAAGTATATGTAGATGACATCATCTTTGGTTCAACTAATCCAAAGCTCTGCAAAGACTTTGAGAAGCTGATGAAAGACAGATTTGAGATGAGTTCAATGGGAGAACTCAACTTCTTTCTGGGAATTCAAGTGAAGCAGGTTGAAGATGGCATCTTCATAAGTCAGTCAAAGTATGTTCAAGACATACTCAAGAGGTTCAACATGACTGATTGTAAGATTGCTAAGACACCCATAGCCAGAAACCACTCCCTTGGTCCAGATCTTGAGGGGGAGTGTGTAGATGAGCACTTATACAGGGCTATGATTGGGTCTCTTATGTATCTTACAGCTAGCAGGCCTGATATCATGTTTGCTACATGTATTTGTGCAAGATATCAAGCCAACCCTAAGATGTCTCACTTAATCACTGTGAAAAGGATTTTAAGATACCTCAAAGGTGCTTCAACACTTGGTCTATGGTATCCAAAGAATCCAAATTTCAATCTGTATGCCTATACAGATAGTGATTATGGTGGTTGCAATATGACTGCAAAGTCTACATCTGGGGGATGTCAATTCCTTGGTGGAAGGGTTGTCTCATGGCAATGCAAGAAACAATCCTGTGTGTCTGCATCAACTGCTGAGGCTGAATACATTGCTGCTGCAAGCTGCTGTGCTCAAGTGCTTTGGATTCAAAATCAGATGCTGGACTATGGATTTAACTTCAAAGAGACTCCTATCCACATAGACAACAATAGTGCTATCTCTATCACTGAGAACCCTGTGCAGCACTCAAGGACCAAACACATCAACATCAGGTATCATTTAATAAGAGATAACTATGAAAAGGGAATAATTAAACTAGTCAAAGTTCATACAGATGAACAATATGCTGATCTGTTCACAAAAGCTTTTGATGAACAGAGATTTAAGTATCTGATATCAGCTATTGGGATGATTAACTTTGAGTAGACTTTTTCTTAAAACTAATTCTAATTATTTCTTCTTAAAATATGTGTGTCCTAAGTTGTCTAGTTCATCACTTTCATAAGCTCATGTTTTCTTTGGATGTAAAACTCTTTTTGAAGACTTTCCTTAGATTTTTGAAAATTTTTGATACTTCGGAAGATAAAATTTTATTTTCGGAAGAAAAACATGTCTTCAAAATAAATAACTGTCTAAGAGATTTTACCTTCGGAAGAAGTCAAATTCATCTTCCGAAGCTTAAAATTCTTATCTCAGACACTTATTTATTTTTAAGGACTTTTTCCTTCCGAAGCAAAATTAACCTTCAAGTTGCTCTGTTAAGCTCTGAGAAAGATGCAAGTTTCTCAGAGATTTGCCAATTCTTGACTCTGTCAAACTACTTCACCTCCCTGACCATTGATCCTACTCTATATGAGGATCACTTGCTTGAATTCTGGAAGACCTGCCAAGAGGTCATTATGGATGGGGAGAAGGCACTGTCTGCCACAGTGCAAGGGAGGACAATCTTCATCACTCCGGCCATCATTAATCAACATTTGCAGCTGGATGATGAAGAAGGTGAGGTGTCCTTCCCAAAAGAAGTTTTAATCATTCTTTTGAGCAGATGGGCTATGAGGGAGATTTCTCTGTAAAGACCTTTAGGAAAGGGAAGGTCTCATCCCAATGGAAATTCCTGCTCCATGTGGTTATCCACAGCTTGTCAAACAAGCATGGTGGATGGGACCAGATTCCTGAGGATCTCTCCTTTATAGTTTATGGAATGGTTCAGGGGGTCAAGTTCAGGTATTCACAATTTGTTTATACTAATTTACTTGCAAACTTAGACTCCTTAGAGTATTACATGTTTCCTAGATATGTTCAACACATTCTCAACTGTGAACTGGGCTCACAGTTGAGGGAAACAAGTAATATTCTTAAATTGGGACAGATGAAGCCCGGCATCTTTAAAATAATGAAGAAGCCAACTGTAGGCTTCTCAGGGGTAGAAACAGCCCTAGTCCCAAAAATGTTAGAGCTCATTGCTCAAGGTGACAACCTAGCAACACAAGCTAGTGTTGAACCCACACCTCTTTTGTCCTTACCTTAAAAAGACCAGAAATCACCCTCACCTACCAAAGAAAATCCAAACGAACCCCTGCTCAGGCTATTGAGTCTGTGCAGGCCCCCATATACTCAACCTTACAGGAGGAAGTGGACACTAGAGCTCCCGCTTCTCCTGAGGAGCAAACCACTCCCATTACTTCACCTATCAGGGCTGAGGTTCCTCAAGCTCACCTGATGAGCTCACTAGCCCAACAACCTTAAGCCTTCACTCTGAGTCTCAACACTCAAGTGAACAACCTTCAGGGGACAGCTACCATCCCCAGCCTTTGGATCTCAACCAACCAATTCCCAACCTATCCTTTACACTGATGAAGACTTAGGATTCAGTGAGTACCATGAGTCTCTCTTCTCCTCCCCTACTCAAAGAGAGATGAGTACCTTGACTCTCCTCAGTCTATCCCCCATCAGTCACCTATTACTGAGGTGGACACTTCTGAACCTGTTCAGGATGTCCATATGGAAGAGGCTCTCACTTTTGAAAGTGATTACATCATTAAGACCTCAACCATGGCAACTCAGCCCATTGGCATCTCAACTGAGGCTGCCAGTGAGCAGAGGAAAACCAGCAGCCAAGAAACTCAAGCTGGTGGTGAGAGAGAGGACTTTGGTCCAATCATCTCATCCCCCAATGAATCTTCTGATGAAGATGATGGGAATTTGAGACTAAAGGTGCAAAAAATTGTCAAAAACATGCACCTATTTATTCTTAAGGTAGTCACTTGGAATCTCAGGTGACTACCCTGCAAAACAGGGTCAATGATCAGCAACTCCAGATTTCATATCTGCAGGAAAAACTAGCTGGGAGACCTTTAAGGAGAGCTCAACCAAGAACACAAGAACCTGTGGAAGTGATTGACTTATCCTCCAGCTCACCTATGCAAGTGGGTGATGCTACCAAAAAGGGGGAGAAAGTTGTTACAACCACAGAACCTGGGAGTTCTTCAGAGAGAATGGACATAGAGGACACTCTCTCTCTCATCACGAGTCTCTTTGAGGAAGGTATACCAAGGGCTGTCTCATCTCCACCACAAGGAACTGGCAACTACATCATAAGGTGGAGGTATGATGATGACAGGAGAGCCCTTATACTTCAGAGAGTTCAAGGCCAACAAGAAATTTTTCAATTCCAAAGCCTGAGCTTCTATGAAAGAATGGATTTAGTCAACTTGCCACTTGTCAATCCAAGCAATTCAAGACAAGCTGACAGGCTGGCTCAAAGAATCCAAGACAGGATCCTTGCAGAGTTTACTCTAAGAAGGAGACTTAGGGAATCAGGCAATGTCATCGGTCAACTGGATGTTGAGGTGGACCCTAAGATTAGTTTCATAGGGGAAACCTTGACTGAAGGCCCAGTGGCAGAACCTGAGACCCCTGTCTCATCATCAACAACTGCTGCAGAGGTCCAAACTTCATCTGAGACACCTGCTGGTGAAGGTGTTTCTCAGCCTCTCTCTGGCCAGAGCATGGAAGCTACTCCATGCAATGAAGGCCAAGCCTCAATCCACCCTGAGTCACAAAGGTCTGTTGGTGACAAAGAGAAAAGGATAATGACTCCTGAGGAAATTGAGGAGGAAGAGAGAGAGAGAGAGGAAAAGGAGACTAAGGGAAGAAAGTTCTACTGGGTCATCTAGCTTCATGCAAGCTGCAATCAGGGCTGCTCCCAGACCATATACTCAAGATGATGAGTTAAGGGCAGTCAGGATTACCTACTTACAGACCAGGAACTATGACATTGATGAAATCATCTCCCTCCCCTTAGAAGAGTTAAATGAACTGGCTGACATGGAAGTGTCAAGAGAGTTGAAGGAGAAAGAGGATGCAATGATACTTCTCCAACTCAAAGAGGAGAAGAGACAGAAAAGACTTTACAAGCATGCTCCCACTCTCTCACCAGTTCAAGAAAGTCCTGCACAGGAAGATGTGGCTCCACAAGAACCTCAGGTAGATAAAGAAGAAGATAGGATCAAGATGATCAACTACCTGAGTGCCACAGGCTTCTATCAGGCAGATGCACTTCTTCCCTTGTCCTATGACTTCATTGAGTTGAGTATCTAAAGCAACTTGAGCTTGAGTTAGTCAAGGAAAGAAGACAACTAAAAGGAAGCTAAGGAAGAAGCTGCAAAGTCAAGAGCCATCATTCAAAAGAATGCAAAGAAGTCTGCTGACAGACAAAGAATGGTGAGCTTCTTGAAGCTGTATGGATTCTCCGGAAGGAGACTTGGCCCCATGTCTCTATCCACTATGGATGAGCATATTAGGGTGATCAAGCAGAAGACTAAAAGTGGAGAACTCATTGACTTGCACTCTCTTCCAAGTCAAGTCCCACCTGAAGTGGAGGTCAAGTTTGAACAACCAGAGACACCTCAACCAGCACCTCCAGCTGAGCCTCAGCAAGCTTCATCTTCTGATCCTAGGCAGGGTCAAACTCCCTCTCCTTCTGAACCTGTGAGGGAGGAACACCCAACTGAGAAAGACACTGATGATCAACATGGTACTGCAGACCAGTCTTCTCAGTTAAAGACATCCAAGAGGAAGAAGAGGATGGCTTCTAAACCAAAGACTAAGAAGAAGAAGCCAAAGTTATCTACCTCTGTACCTCAGGCTGAATCAGATCAACCTGAGGAGGTGCATGATGAGGCAGCCCAAACAACTCCTATTCAAGTGGCTCCTCTAACTAGTGAGACACCCATCTTGTCCTAGACTTACTCTACCAATCCAGAAAGATGGAATGTTATCAGAGATCAAGGTGTTGAGAATGTCTACTCATGGCAAGACATAATCAACTTACCTCTGCATGATCTCTTTGAGATGAGAAGATACTATGAGAGTCTTGATGATCCTGACCATCTCATGAAGAAAGGAATGGTCCTGATTGTACTGAAGACTACCAACATTTGAAGATCTTCTAAGTGTTTTGGTAGCATCAGTCTAGGGGGAGTTTGTAAGGATTCCTGAAGTCTGATGCAACCCAAAACAGCCCAAGTGTCTCAGCAACATGCACTAAGTACTGAAGTGAAGAATGCTTCGGAAGTTTTACACAAAGCATTAGAAAATACTCTAAGTGTAAAATCTTCCGAAGCCAAGACCAATATCTTCCGAAGCCAAACATGAAGTCTTCCGAAGCTTCAGAGACAAAGTCTTCCGAAGCTTCAACCTATGAAGACAGATTTCTTCCGAAGACTTTTAGTACACATGCTTTATCTGATGTACTGTTCCATAAAGCACCTTTTCCGCTGCATCTCTGTAAAGTCACCAACTTACATGAGTTGGTGAAAAGGGCCTTGCTTTTGGTAACTGTACATTGAGGTCTTGAGTCTGTAACTTTCCACTTCATGTACTTTATCCTTTTTGTAATGTATAAGGATGTGAGCTATGGCATGTCATAGTCACAAGGTCAAAAGGCAGATATGCCTTTTGATCCTACAATTGATTTTGTTAGTGTCTAGTCAATTGTATCCAGCTGGCTTTCAAAGTATAGCCGGCTGTAGGTTGTAGTATAAGTATTTCAAGTTATTGTATCTTTCTTTATGCTTTGTAACACTTGTAAAAGAACTTGAGAAAGCAATATACTGCCTCCTTGAAACCCATACTCTCTTGTTCTGTCTTTTGCTTTACTTGTGTTCTTTGTATCACCTTTGGTTACCCAGTTCACTGTTTGATTAAAGTTTAGTTAGTCTCCTCATTGTGTTGTTGTGTTGTAATTGTGTTAAAGCCCTTAAACGGTCCTGCAGTTTTCCTCAATCTGTAGAAGGGAGATCTTGCTACAATTATGGAAAACGAGGACATATTTTTCCTAATTGTCCTTATTATCAGACACCCAAAAAGAAAATTGAACTTTTTGATGCAAAACCAAGTTCTTCTAAAACAAGATCTAACACTCCACCTAAGAGTGTTAGTGAACCTAAAGTTTAAACCATAAGTCAGGTGTCTGTTTACCACAAACAGGCCTTACACAAGACTGGGGCTTATAGACTGATATGAAATCAAGTATAGGGTCTGATAGTGAGAACGATAAGAATAAAGATATGCCCTCATCCTCTAAAGGAAAATGGGTTGAGTTTATGATGTGTGATTCCTCCGGGTCACCCAAGGCAGTTGAGGCTTGGGTCCCAAACCTGAACTAATCATTTCCTTTGTTTGTGCAGGGTATCCGCTACAGCGCTATCACTAATACCTGGATTATTGATAGTGGGGCGTCTAGGCACATGACAGGAAATTTGTCTCTCCTTTTCAACGTCAGACAAATTGAAAGGGGACATGTTTCATATGCTGGGAATAAAGGAGGTTACATCACAGCTCAAGGCGAAGTGGGAAACGAGAAAGTGAAGTTTGATAAGGTCAACTACGCTCAACAACTACAGAACAACTTACTTTCAGTCTCCCAGATCTGTGATAAAGGATTCAAAGTTGTATTTGAAAACAAGAAGTGCTACATGTTGAAGAAGGACTATGTGATTGAGGAGGATAAAGTTCTTATTTCAGCTTCAAGATATAACGACTTGTATGTCTTGGATCTATCACAAGCATCCACAACTGATCACACTGTTCAATGCTTCCTGTCAAAGGCAACTGAGAGGGATTCAATCTCCTGGCATAGGAGAATGGGACACATTAATCCAAGGAAGATGAATCATTTAGTTCAAAATGATTTAGTAAACAGAGTAACTATCAAGAACTTCCAACTCCCGGATTTTTGTGTAGCATGTAAGAAAGGAAAACAGACCAAGAAGTCTCACAAGTCGAAGAAAGTTCATTCAATTGATCTCCCTCTTGAGCTTCTGCACATGGATCTGTTTGGCCCTGTCAGTACAAAGAACATTGCTTGAGATCTGTATTGCTTTGTAGTAACGGATGATTACTCAAGATTTTCTTGGGTGATGTTTTTGAAAGCCAAATCAGAAACTTTTGAACATTCAAACATCTAGTTACTACTTTGGAATCACTCTAGAAGCTGAAAGTAAGGCAGATTCGATCGGACAACAGCACAGAGTTCAAGAATCAGTGGATGGAGGCATTCTGTAGAGATAAAGGAAATTTACATCAATTTACATCTGCCTACACTTCACAGATGAATGGCGTTGCTGAAAGGAAAAACCGGAGCATGATAGAGACTGCCAGGACAATGCTAGCTGACTCGAAACTGCCTATTCAATTCTGGAATGAGGCAGTAGCTAATGCTTGTTACACGCTCAATCGAGTCTTAGTGATCAAACGACATGGGAAAACATGTTATGAGCTACTTTAGCGACGTAAACCCAACTTGGAGTATCTAGAACCGTTTGGTGCACCGTGCATGTTGCTAAAGAAAACTCAGTCAGGGAAATTTAGTGAGAAGGCAGAAGAAGGCATTTTTCTCGGATACAACATACCAGACAAGAGAGTTTACAACAACTCAACGGGTCAAGTAGAAGTGTGGTGCAATGTTGATGTTCAAAGATACACCACCCCCTGCTGGAAAAGGACCCTCATTCTTCTTTGACTATGATGGATCTTCAAGTCCTTCAAACTACCGCCTTCGCCCACTAATGATGAGCTTTCTGCTAAGATGATGTACGGTATTCTGAACACTCCACTACCAGACTCAACATCAACGGCTCCATTAGATGATACTTCTAGCTCTTCAGGGGGAGAGCTTGAAGTAAGTGATTCTTCCTCTGATGATGAAGCAGTTGAGACTGAAAATGTGGACCAGGAGGAACAGGTTCCCGCAAATGAATGTACATAAGCATCCCATCCTGCTGCCTCTAACACTTCAGAACCTCATACTCCAACAGCTTCAGATACTGAACCTGGGTTTCAGAATCTGGATAATGAGGTAGTTGTTCTTACCACTCCCGGATCCCGGATAAATGTTTATTATTCTTTGGATAATGTCATTGGAGATGTTCGATCAGGAGTACAAACAAGAAATCAGTTATACTCGGCTGATTATGCCTTAGTCATGGAAAAAGGATATCTTCATGATGGTGCATATCGATGTTTTGTGTCTCAATTTGAGCCAAAATATGTGAGTGAAGCTCTAAACGATGAGGCATGGGTCAGTGCAATGCAAGAAGAACTCCTACAGTTCAAGAAGCTAGGAGTATGACCCTTGTGGACAGACCAAAAGGTGCTAAGGTGATTGGCACGAAATGGGTCTTGAAGTGCAAGAAAGACGGCCAAGGGGTCATAATTCGGAATAAGGCTCGGCTTGTGGTTCAAGGATTCAGACAAGTCGAAGGCATTGACTACAATGAATTGTTTGCACCCGTGGCTCGGATGGAAGCAATTCGTATCTTTTAGGCTATGCATCCTACATGAAGATTAAAGTCTACCAACTAGATGTAAAAAGTGCATTCCTTCATGGTGAAATCCGTAAGATAGTCTACGTCAGTCAAACCAAAGGATTCGAGGATCCTTATCATCAGGACAGAGTTTACAAATTGGACAAGGCTCTCTACGGGCTCCATCAAGCCCCTAGAGCCTGGTATGAGAAACTCTCAACTCATCTAGTGAAACATGGTTTTCGCAGAGGAGTTATTGACTGTACGTTATTCATCAAAGAAAAAGATGGTGATTTACTGCTGGTACAAATATATGTTGACGACATAATCTTCGGTTCCAAGAATGAAGAATTATGTAAAGAATTTGAATCTGTAATGAAAGTAGAGTTTGAGATGAGTGATATGGGGGAGATGAAGTTCTTCCTTGGCTTACAGGTGGATCAGACACCCAAAGGAATCTTTTTGCATCAGACCAAATATGTAGGTGATATCCTCAGTCGGTCCGACATGGAAAATGATAGTACACAAGGAACAAGTTGTTTGGGACCTCAAAAGCACTTAAATGATTAAGATGCAAAATTCAAAGTATAAATCTGAGAAGTCTAAGCAAAATAAAAGGAAAAATGATAGTAAAACTAGTCTGCTACTGAGATAACATAGAGAAAGTAGACCTAGAGGTTGCTAGTCCATTGTATGATGTGTCGGTAGATTCAACACAATAGATGAGTAGACCTCATTGGTGACTTAAACTCAAACTAAATTGTTCAACCTGCTGTGGGTTCCCATCTTATCCCTAGTTAACACAATCAACCTATTTCCAATAAGGGGTGACGAGCAAAATAAACGCCATAAATGTGTGCAGATGACCATAAAAATGAGCAAAGCACATGAAAAAAATGTTAAGCGCAATCAAGCTAATGACTAATGTTTTTGGTGCGTTACGTGCAAAAAGAAAAGAAAAATGCTCTCATAAGAAGATAGGTTGTGTGCCTCTCTGCTGTGCGATGGCACTGATCTGAGGATAAGCATAACCTAAATATTCTAGAATTCATTGTTGTTTGCGCCTCTCTGCTGTGCGATGGCACTGACTTGAGGCTTGGCATCTCTATGAAAGCTCTTAGAATAGTTTCTTCTTGTCAAATACCCGTAGACCGCTCAAACTCCTGAGAAATGTTGATTTTCATATAAGTGTGGGATCCACAAATGCTTGTTGAAATAATATAACCTAACTCATCACCAAAGTGAGTCAAAAATATGTGTTTGGATTTAAGAGAACAAATATACTAACAATCATCGTGGCTGCAATTCTTGACACTCAAAATCATTGTGTGCATCTTATAGCTCTAGTATAATTACCTAAAATTGCTACTGACTCTCAGTCAAAAAAAGGATCTAGCATCAAAATGTTTTATTAAAATGTCCCAAATGATTCTGATATACCTGTATGATTCCATAATGAATCGTTCCAGAAATGATCAAATTAACTTGAAGCTGGGCTGTTCAGGAAGAAAAATCTGCTAGACGGTTCTCTAAAAGATTTCAATCCATCTCTAAAAAAACAAAAATATGTCTTGTATTGTCTTTGATTTCAAGTTTTTTTTCTATTTTTCTAGTTTTTTCTTTAGGTATAAGTCGGACTATACAACTAGATGAATTCTATGGATCACTCACTAAAAGGGGTCACGTCTGAGGTGACCAATCAGTTTCAAATTAAAAGGATCACGTCTGAGGTGATCAAAGGTTTTCAAATTAAAAGGATCACGTCTGAGGTGATCAAATGGTTTTCAAATTAAAGAATCACGTCTGAGGTGATCAAATGGTTTTAAATTAAAAGGATCACGTCTGAGGTGATCAAATGTGTGTCAAATTAAAAGGTCATGTCTGAGATGATCATTGTGCATAATGTTATATCAAATGTAAAACTTTAAGTGTGTGAAAGTGTCTGAGGTCAAACTCATAAGTATGAGCCAATCGCACGATTGAATCATAAGTATGAGCCAGTCACACGATTGGACCATAAGTATGAGCTAATCGCACGATTGGACCATGAGTATGGGGCAATCATACGATTGGACCATGAGTATGGAACATCCATACAAATGGATCACCAGAATGAACCATTCGTACGACTGGATGCAGGAGTATGAAGTCGCACGACTGAACCCCAGTCGCACGACTGAAGCATGAGTATGGGCTCAGTCGCACGACTGGAACATGCGTATGGGTCTAGTAGTACGATTGAACATTAAGACAGTATAAAAGAGGGGTGAGTCGGTCGCATTTCTCACCATCCCTCAAATCATTCAAAAACCTGCTCATACGTAGACACCCTGCCAAAATTTCATCTCACCTTGATTTCTTGCCGATTGTGTTACTAACCGATCTATTGTTCATCTACATGTATTCTGGGACTGAAATCGATCAAAATGACAGGTGTAATCAAACCCTAACTGACTTAATCGACCAAAATCAAGAAATCAGTTAAACCCTACAAATAGACCACTTAAATGGACATTAAAGTTGATTTAAAGGATATTAAGTGCTATTTAGAGTCTCTGTGAACCTAATGAGTCTAAACACGACGTTTAACATAAAGTTTTGACCAAGATTCAAGTTCGGAGTGTCGCACAAAGCCTTCTGCTAATGGACACTCCGAATGAACTTCATTCGCACGATTGATCCAGACGCACGATTCAATCGCATGTATGAATCATGCGCATGGGTTCAGTCGCACGACTGATTCAATCGCAGGCTCAATCGCACGACTGAACTCAGTCGCAGGCTCAATCGCACGACTGAACTTAGTCGCACGCTCAATCGCATGACTGAACTCAGTCGTATGGTTCAGTCGCACGACTAAGCCAGTTTGATCAAAACAGTTTAAGTTTGTATTGTCTTCTAACACGCATCTCTAATGTATATGTTTATTGTGTAACAGAACCATGGCTGATAGATGGACCATGACCCCAAAGCATAACATCTGTGCTCACTTGGATGCTACCACTCGGAATGCTTCCAAGTTTGCTGGGATTATTGTATTTCTTAGGAGATCGAGGATCTTCAAAGCTATTTCGACACCATGCACACCTTATAGATCTATAGAGCAGGCATTCTGGGAAAACGCCAGAGTTGACAGGTCCGTTGAGCCACACCGTATACAGAGCTCCATTGTTGGTCAAGAGATTGAGATCACTTAGGCTGATCTGAGGCGGGTCTTAGATCAGGGTAAGGACGGAGCCTACCCAACTAAGCTTCATCCCCTGACTGTCCGGGGATGCTTCATGAGGATCAAGTATGCCGGTGACTTAAATGCCGACGTACTGAACAAGAGCAACATGTGCCCTCAGTTCAAGTATCTGGCACATGTGATCCTGAAGTGTATAGCGTCCAGGCGTGGAGGATTTGACGAGCTCTCCGACCAAATCCAGAATGCATACGTTGCACTGGTGCTGAACCACCAGTTCAGTTTCTCTCACATGATCTTCTCCTATCTGATCGAGAACCTTGAGGCTAAAGGCAAGGAAGGCTTCTGTATGTATCCACGCTTCTATCCACGCTTCTTACAGATGATCATAGATGAGAAGCTTCCTATGCTGCCAAAGGAGAGAGATGATGCAGTGGTGCTTGAGGTGATGGATGATACCACCTTAGGCAGGATGAAAATTTATAGGGGGAAGCAGGTGAAGCCCCCTATTAGGAGACTGTTTGGGCACTTGGCCAGGGATGATTACGTGGCGCCTGTTCGCAAGAAATGGCGTCACAATGACAGTGAGTCAGATACTGAGCCCCTCAAGACTGCCACATCCGACGACGATGACGATGATGATGACCAAGATGACGGTCAAGGTGGGGGAGATGTAGGTCTTAGTACTTCACGGGCCACTGATACTTCTTCTATATCTTCACCACCTCCACTTACTATTTCTTCGGCTCCAGGTGGATCTGAGTAGGCTGTTATTCATCCTGATTTTCTGATAGAGGAAGAAGAGGAGACAGATGATGAGCCTCTGGTATGGACGGTTGGGAGCCGGGTCGTGGCCACTAAGAGAGGGATCAGAGCAGTTGGTGGACGCCAGGCTGAGTCTAGGGGTGATGCTACTGATGTTACTGATCCTTCCTACACCCTTGACCAGCCCAGGAGCCAAGGGGGAGCGCCGGTGGCAAAGGGCTCCAGGATGAAGAGGATGGCCTAACAATACAGGACGAAGGGCAAGAGGCCAAGATTTACTTTGATTACCTCTTCAGACACCACCACCACTGTCACACCCACCATTGCAGCTATCACACCTACCACATCACCTATCACCACCACCACAACTACTACTTCCACCATCACTCCTCCCACTACCAATACCACAACCACTCTACCACATCCCACTCACATTCCACCTCCCATATTCACCACATCTACCACCACTACCACCACCCACCAAGCCGGGACATCCACACAAGCCCCAATGACCCATGACTCCACTCTACCTAATGTTGGGTTAGAGGAACAGCTGGCAAACCTCAACAGGTTGGTGCTAAAGCTGTTAGCTACAGATGACATAAGGGCAAATCAGATTAACCAGCTGATAGCGATCAACAACGCCCAAGGAAAGCAGATTACACAGCTGACTGAGAGGAGTGATCAGTATGAGAGGGCTTTAGGCCGAGCTCACCATGCGCTTATTAGTCAAAATGAGCTGGTGATGGCTTTGGTGAAGAGAATTAAGGAGCTTGAGAAGAAAAACAAGAAGATACTGCTAAAGCTGAAAGGGTCAAAGAGTGAGCCTCTAAAGATCAAGGATGGCGATGGTGATGATGAAGATGATGGTGATGATGATGATGATGATGATGATGATGAGGATGAAGATGATTCTGAAGAAAATGTTGAGGAGGGAGGATCGAGCAGAAAAGATCAAGACGATGATGATGATTAGGAAGGTGATGCACCTACGCCAGCCTCAAATCCTCAAGCTCAAGAGAGGCGAACTAAAAGAAACCAAGATCAAGGAGCCTCATCCTCCGCTCCTCCAGCTAAAGAACCCACTATTCAAGACAAAAGTAATGATTAGATGTTTTTGTATTTAAAAACTTTTGTACTTGAATTATATATTACATTAATATAATTAACCATCATCTGTGTGTTTATGTTTAAATGCTTTATATGATGACTTATGTGTGATGTGATTAATGTTTAATCAAACAGATGAAGCTCAACAGGAAAATGAGTATGATGTTCAACCCTTTCAGCAAGGCAAGTCTAAATTAATCATGATTCTTGACTTGCAAGGGATAGTCAGGAGATCTGTAAGCTACACTACAGAAGAGGGAAGGATCATACATGTAAGGATTCCTTAAGTCTGATGCAACCCAAAACATCCAAAGTGTCTCTGCAAACATGCACTAAGTACTAAGTATAGAATGCTTCGGAAGTTTTACACAATGCATTAGAAAATACTCTAAGTGTAAAATCTTCCGAAGCCAAGACCAATATCTTCCGAAGCCAAAAATGAAGTCTTCCAAAGCCTTAGAGACAAAGTCTTCCGAAGCTTCAACCTATGAAGACAGATTTCTTCCGAAGACTTTTAGTACACATGCTTTATCTGATGTACTATTCCATAAAGCACCTTTTCCGCTGCATCTCTGTAAAGTCACCAACTTACATGAGTTGGTGAAAAGGTCCATGCTTTTGGTAATTGTACATTGAGGTCTTGAGTCTGTAACTTTCTACTTTATGTACTTTATCCTTTTTGTAATGTATAAGGATGTGAGCTATGGCATGTCATAGTCACAAGTTCAAAAGGCAGATATGCCTTTTGATCCTACAGTTGATTTTGTTAGTGTCTAGTCAATTGTATCCAGCTGGCTTTCAAAGTATAGCCGGCTGTAGGTTGTAGTATAAGTATTTCAAGTTCTTGTATCTTTCTTAAGCTTTGTAACACTTGTAAAAGAACTTGAGAAAGCAATATACTGCCACCTTGAAACCCAAACTCTCTTGTTCTGTCTCTTTACTTTACTTGTGTTCTTAGTATCATACTTGGTTAAACCAGTTCACTGTTTGATTAATGTTTAGTTTCTCTCCTCATTGTGTTGTTGTGTTGTAATTGTGTCAAGCCCTTAAACGGTCCTGCAATTGGTATCAGAGCATTCCAGGCTCTTGATATAAGATCTCACCACGAAAAGGCTACTTCTCCAATTCAAAGAGGAGAAGAGACAGAAAAGACTCTACAAGCATGCTCCCACTCTCTCTCCAGTTCAAGAAAGTCCTGCACAGGAAGATGTGGCTCCACAAGAACCTCAGGTAGATAAAGAAGAAGATAGGATCAACATGATCAACTACCTGTGCCAAAGGCTTCTATCAGGCAGATGCACTTCTTCCCCTGTCCTATGACTTCATTGAGTTTGAGTACCTAAAGCAACTTGAGCTTGAGCTAGTCAAAGAAAGAAAGACAACCAAAATGAAGCTAAGGGAAGAAGCTGCAAAGTCAAGAGCCATCATTCAAAAGAGTGTAAAGAAGTCTGCTGACAGACAAAGAATGATGAGCTTCTTGAAGCTATATGGATTCTCCGGAAGGAGACTTTGCCCCATGTCTCTATCCACAATGGATGAGCATATGAGGGTGATCAAGCAGAAGATAAAGAGTGATGAACTGATTGACTTGCACTCTCTTCCAAGTCAAGTCCCACCTGAAGTGGAGGTCAAGTTTGAACAACCAGAGACACCTCAACCAGAACCTCCAGCTGAGCCTCAGCAAGCTTCATCTTCTGATCCAAGGCAGGGTCAAACTCCCTCTCCTTCTGAACCTGTGAGGGAGGAACACCCAACTGAGAAAGACAATGATTAATAACATGGTGCTGCAGACCAGTCTTCTCAGTTAAAGTCATCTAAGAGGAAGAAGAGAATGGCTTCTAAACCAAAGACAAAGAAGAAGAAGCCTAAGTCATCTACCTCTACACCTCAGGCTGAATCAGATCAACCTGAGGAAGTGCATGATGAGGCAGCCCAATCAACTCCTATGCAAGTGGCTCCTCTAACAACTGAGACACCTATCTTGTCCTGGACTTACTCCACTAATCCAGAAAGATGGCATGTAATCAAAGATCAAGGTGTTGAGAATGTCTACTCCTGGCAAGACATAATCAACTTACCTCTGCATGATCTCTTTGAGATGAGAAGATACTATGAGAGTCTTGATGATCCTGACCATCTAATAAAGAAAGGAATGGTCATGATTGTATTGAAGACTACCAACATTTGAAGATCTTCTAAGTGTTTTGGTAGCATCAGCCTAGGGGGAGTTTGTAAGGATTCCTTAAGTCTGATGCAACCCAAAACATCCAAAGTGTCTCTGCAAACATGCACTAAGTACTGAAGTATAGAATGCTTCAAAAGTTTTACACAATGCATTAGAAAATACTCTAAGTGTAAATCTTCCGAAGCCAAGACCAATATCTTCCGAAGCCAAGCATGAAGTCTTCCGAAGCCTCAGAGACAAAGTCTTCCGAAGCTTCAACCTATGAAGACAGATTTCTTCCGAAGACTTTTAGTACACATGCTTTATCTGATGTACTGTTCCATAAAGCACCTTTTCCGCTGCATCTCTGTAAAGTCACCAACTTACATGAGTTGGTGAAAAGGTCCATGCTTTTGGTAACTGTACATTGAGGTCTTGAGTCTGTAACTTTCTACTTTATGTACTTTATCCTTTTTGTAATGTATAAGGATGTGAGCTATGGCATGTCATAGTCACAAGGTCAAAAGGCAGATATGCCTTTTGATCCTACAATTGATTTTGTTAGTGTCTAGTCAATTGTATCCAGCTGGCTTTCAAAGTATAGCCGGCTGTAGGTTGTAGTATAAGTATTTCAAGTTCTTGTATCTTTCTTAAGCTTTGTAACACTTGAAAAAGAACTTGAGAAAGCAATATACTGCCACCTTGAAACCCAAACTCTCTTGTTCTATCTCTTTACTTTACTTGTGTTCTTAGTATCATATTTGGTTAAACCAGTTCACTGTTTGATTAAAGTTTAGTTTCTCTCCTCATTGTGTTGTTGTGTTGTAATTGTGTTCAAGCCCTTAAACGGTCCTGCAATTGGTATCAGAGCATTCCAGGCTCTTGATATAAGATCTCACCATCTTAAGATCCCTCACACACACAAAAACTAAACTCTTCAAATGGCATCCATCTCAAAGACTGATATGGAGACTGGAACCATGAACAAATCCCCACTGATCACTCTTGATGATTTTGACACCTGCTGTATGAGAATGGAAGGTTTCATCAGGTCTCTTGATTCAAGAATGTGGGAATCTGTTGAGAATGGAACTTTCATACCAAGCACCCCTCTGCTACTGGTGCTGGTATGATTCCAAAAGATGTGGCCAACTACTCAGATGAAGATAGAAAAAGAGTAGAGATTGATAGGAAGGACATGACTGCTCTTCAGACTGCTCTCCCAAACTCTGTATACAGAGGCTTTAAGAAGTGCAAAACAGCTAAACAGCTGTGGGATGCACTGAAGCTGATGTATGAAGGCTCCTCTGAAGCCAAGGAGAACAAGAAGGATCTTCTGAAGCAGCAGTTTGAAAACTTCACCTTCAAAGCAGGTGAAACCATGACTCAACAATACTTCAGGTATGTTGAGATTGTGGATACCCTAGTGGATGGAGGAGTTCCTCTTGAGAACAGGGACATTGTAAGGAAGTTCATGTCCTCACTTCCAAGGCAATGGACACACTACTGTGTGGTGATCAAGAGGACTAAGAACCTTAAAACTCTTACTCTGACAGAGTTGTATGGGATTCTCAGTGGATACCAGATGGAGATGAACATGCAAGGTTCATCTGGCAACTCCAACAATCAAATGGGTTCAGCCCTTCATGTGGTTAAAACGGACAACATAGAACCCCAACATCATCTCATATGCTACCCTGACAACTCATAAAAGGGTCCTTTCATCACCTTCCCGGAGACACCAAGGGAGAACTTTACTCAAGGAAGCCCATTCCAAGAGACAAGTTCCTCTCAAGCCTTTGTGTCTACTGATGAAAGCTGTGGGAACTCTCTCTTCACTCTTGAAGACCTGGACTGTATCCATCCAGATGACCTGGAATACATGGAGATAGTTCAGCAGATGGCTCTCCTCACTCACAGAGCCAAGAAGTTCTACAAGAGAACAGGAAGAAGATTTCCAAGCAATGCTACCAGTGGAAAGTTTGGGCTGGATAAAAGCAAAGTTAAGTGTTACAACTGTAACCTTATGGGCCACTTTGCTAGGGAGTGTAAGGCACCTAAAACAAATGGGGGCCAAACACAATCCAGACCAAACTACACTGACAAAGCCCCTCAGAATGAGAAGCCAAAGCAACATGCTGCTGTTGCTGTTGTAGAGGGAGGCTTTGACTGGAGCTTTCAGGTGGAAGATGCTTCTCCAAACCAAGCACTGATGGCTGACCATGATGAAGCCAAGGTATTGGAACATCTCTGTACTCCTGAATGCATTGCTAAAGTAAATAGATACAGGTCCTACAACTTAGAGATGAGATCTGATCTTGAGTCACTAAACATATTAAAATCTGATTTTAGAAAGTCTGAAAATGATTACAAGTTAAAGATAGAGGACTTGGAGAAAACCATTTCAGTACTAAAACATGAACATACAGATTTTAGAAATCAGATCCAGGATCTCATAACTAAGTTGACTGAGTGCCAGGCTGAGCTTGTGATCAGCAAAGCCAAGGCAGAGAAGAGTGTTCTTGAAGAAGAGACCTTCAAGAACATGATATCCTCATCCCTGCACAACAAAGTGTTCTATCAAAATAGACAGGGACTGGGATCAAATGAGATAGCTCCTCCACATACAATCTTGTCTATAAGATCTCCTAGATGTGGAACTTGTGAAGATGAGCTTCCTCTCATAGATCCTATAAGTGAGGATGATGAAGAAGTGATAGTGAAGAATTCCTCTGAGAAGAGTGAAGAAGAGGATTCTTCCAAGGGCCACTATCCTTCTGAGGAGAAAAAATCTACTGTGATGACCAAGTCCAAGAGAAAGAACTTGATCAGGAAGAGCAAGAGGAAAGCAAAGAAGGCTCAAGAGATCAAGGCTACTTTTGATGCTAAGCAGAAACAAGTTTTTATCTCTGCAGGTTTCAAAGTAGTAAGGATCGAAGACATCAACCAAGACTCCTCAGCTAAGAGTCCTGGTTCTTGTTCAAATCATCTCAGTGCAAAGGAGAAGACTGAGCTGCTGTGTACCACTGCTGCACAGCCTGGACCATCAAACTCCAAAAACAGTTCACAGCCCAAAAGAACTGTCTCAGCATCTTTCAAGATGAAGGTGGAGAAGGGATGTGACCAAAGCCAGTCTTATTCTCAAAAGGAGACTCTCTTGAAGAAGAAAATGTTATGTGTTATGTGTGAAAGTACTTTTCACATTGCTAAGGATTGCCCATACAATCCAAAAAGTACTGTCCACATGACCAATACAAAGACTTCAAAGAGTTTCAAGAAGTCTCAAGCTTCAGAAGGAAAGTCTGTTTCCTTCGGAAGCTCCAAATCAAAGAAGAAGGTAAATGGAAAATTACCTTCGGAAGTAAAATTGGTCTCAGAAGAAAGGAGTTCTTCCGAAGCACTGAAGTCTGCTACAGTAACTGTAGACTCTTCCAAAGGTTCAGTCATCAAAACTTGTGAAGTCCCAAAAGCTTCTAAGGTTTTGAAGGTCAAGTCCAAGACTCCAAAGGTGGTGTGGAAGTCTAAGAAAGATCAAATGATTGAAGTTTCTCCATCAACAACAGCTGAAGATCCCCATAGTACAACCATAGGATCTATTACTGTTGCATTACCTTCTATTACACTTAGTGAGCCCAAGACAAGTAAGGCTTGGGTTTCCAAATGTAACTAATCATCTTCTTTGTGCAGGAACAGCTCAAGAAAACAGGAATGTCTGGATAATTGACAGTGGCTGTTCCAGGCACATGACAGGCAATAGGTCTCTACTCCATAATTTTGAGAGAATTGATGGAGGACCACTTGCTTTTGGAGGAGATGAAGGTGGTTACATTTCTGGAAGGGGCAAGGTCACAAATGGTAAGCTCAGCATTGAGAAGGTAAACTTTGTCAAGGAGCTTGGGTACAATCTTCTGAGTGTATCCTAATTTTGTGATCAGAGTCATAACATGCTCTTTACTGAGCATGAGTGCATTGTTCTCAAGCCTGGAGTGGTCATTCCTCATGAGCATATCCTGCTCAGAGCCCCCAGGAAAGGGAACATGTACAAGATGGATTTGCAAGAAACATCTCCCTCTGGAGAAGTTTCATGCTTTCTATCTAAAGCAAATAGTGATGAGTCTTTCCTATGGCATAAAAGAATGTGCCATGTAAACTTTAAGAACATGAATAAATTAATTAAACATGATCTGGTAACTGGAATGCCAAAGAAAGAGTTTACAAGTGATGATCATTGTGTTGCATGCCTGAAAGGGAAGCAACACAAGGTATCTCACAAGCCTAAGGAAAAGAACTCCATCACTACTCCCTTACACTTGTTACATATGGATCTCTTTGGCCCCACCAGTGTAATGAGTCTAGGAAGGACCTCTTACTGTTTGGTGATCACAGATGATTTTACAAGATTCACTTGGGTCTTCTTCCTTAGAACTAAGGATGAAACCCCTGAGATTCTGAAGAATTTCATCTTAAAAGTTGAGAATCAATGTGATCACAAGGTCAAAACCATAAGATGTGATCAAGGAACTGAATTCAAGAACCAAATCCTTGATACATTTTGTGATGAAAAAGGTATTACAAGACAATATAGTGCTCCCAGGACTCCTCAGCAAAACGGAGTTGCTGAGAGGAGAAACAGGACACTTATTGAAGCTGCAAGAACTATGTTGTCTGACTCTAAACTGCCCATCACCTTCTGGGCAGAGGCAGTTAATACTGCTTGCTATGTGCAAAACAGAGTTTTAGTAGTTAAGACACATGGTAAGACTCCTTATGAACTTTGGCACAAGAGGAAACCTTTCATTGGTTTTCTCAGGTCATTGGATGTCCCTGCACCATCTTGAATACCAAAGATCAAATTGCCAAGTTTGCTGAGAAATCAGATGATGGAACTTCATTGGATACTCTTCCCAAGCTAAGGCTTATAGAGTATACAATCTCAGAACTAGAATTGTTGAGGAGTCAGCAATGTGACTTTCAATGAACACACACCCTGTGTGGCTGGTTCTGGTCCTGATTGGTTGTTTGATCTTGATTTAGTTACCAACTGTTTTAACAAATCTTGTGAGCATGTTCAGATCTGCAGAAAATTTAAATACAGGTGATCCTGATCCAAGATTTGAGCTAGGAAGATCCTCAACTCATACATCTTCAGCTCCAGTTGGAACTACTTCAGCAAATGAGGTTTCTATCAGCACAACAATGACAAATTCAGCTGATACATCTGGTATGCCTTCAAATTCCAGCTCAGAGGCTTCTCAACCAGATAAAGACACCTCAATTGTAGAAGACAACAATGGTGATGGTGATAGTGATCAGGAATTCCTTGATGCTAATAACCACACCATAGATGACAACATCAATGATGTCACACACTCATTGGATCAAGTTAATCTTGATAAGTGTGATAATGTGGAGGGTGAATCTTCCAGGCCAGATCTAAATTTCTCAAATTTGGATCTTTCTCAGCAACTTGCTGTGATCCCTCAGCTAAGGATCCACAAGTCTCACCCCACCACAAACATCATTGGAGATGTTGTCACAAGGGTAAGAACAAGAGGACAAACCCATGAAGCAAATGTTTGTCTTCACTCTTGTTTCTTATCTCAGATAGAGCCAAAGAAAGTTGATGAAGCTCTAAAGGATGGAAGTTGGGTTGAAGCTATGCAACAAGAGCTGCTTCAATTCAAAAGGCAGAAAGTTTGGAACCTTTGTCCTCTTCCTCATGGAAAGACTACCATTGGAACCAAATGGGTTTTTAGGAATAAAAGGATGATAGAGGAATCATCATCAAGAACAAGGCAAGACTAGTTGTTCAAGGATACACACAAGAAGAAGGGATTGACTACACTGATGTCTTTGCTCCTGTAGCAAGACTAGAAGCTGTTAGGATATTCCTGGCATTTGCTGCATCCAAGAACTTCAAGGTCTTTCAACTTGATGTAAAGTGTGCTTTCTTATATGGAGTGATTGATGAAGAGGTTTATGTCAAACAGCCACCTGGTTTTGTAGACCCTGATCATCCTGATTATGTCTGCAAGCTTGACAAAGCTCTTTATGGGCTGCATCAGGCACCCAGGAAGTGGTATGAGACACTATCAGAGTATCTCTGTAAACATGGATACAGGAGAGGTACTATAGATGGAACTCTCTTCATCAAAGGACAGGGAAATGACTTATTGCTGGTTCAAGTATATGTAGATGACATCATCTTTGGTTCAACTAATCCAAAGCTCTGCAAAGACTTTGAGAAGCTGATGAAAGACAGATTTGAAATGAGTTCAATGGGAGAACTCAATTTCTTTCTGGGAATTCAAGTGAAGCAGGTTGAAGATGGCATCTTCATAAGTCAGTCAAAGTATGTTCAAGACATACTCAAGAGGTTCAACATGACTGATTGTAAGATTGCTAAGACACCCATAGCCAGAAACCACTCCCTTGGACCTGATCTTGAGGGGGAGTGTGTAGATGAACACTTATACAGGGCTATGATTGGGTCTCTTATGTATCTTACAGCTAGCAGGCCTGATATCATGTTTGCTACATGTATTTGTGCAAGATATCAAGCCAACCCTAAGATGTCTCACTTAATCACTGTGAAAAGGATTTTAAGATACCTCAAAGGTGCTTCAACACTTGGTCTATGGTATCCAAAGAATCCTAATTTCAATCTGTATGCCTATACAGATAGTGATTATGGTGGTTGCAACATGACTGCAAAGTCTACATCTGGGGGATGTCAATTCCTTGGTGGAAGGGTTGTCTCATGGCAATGCAAGAAACAATCCTGTGTGTCTGCATCAACTGCTGAGGCTGAATACATTGCTGCTGCAAGCTGCTGTGCTCAAGTGCTTTGGATTCAAAATCAGATGCTGGACTATGGATTTAACTTCAAAGAGACTCCTATCCACATAGACAACAATAGTGCTATCTCTATCACTGAGAACCCTGTGCAGCACTCAAGGACCAAACACATCAACATCAGGTATCATTTAATAAGAGATAACTATGAAAAGGGATTAATTAAACTAGTCAAAGTTCATACAGATGAACAATATGCTGATCTGTTCACAAAAGCTTTTGATGAACAGAGATTTAAGTATCTATATCAGCTATTGGGATGATTAACTTTGAGTAGATTTTTCTTAAAACTAATTCTAATTATTTCTTCTTAAAATATGTGTGTCCTAAGTTGTCTAGTTCATCACTTTCATAAGCTCATGTTTTCTTTGGATGTAAAATTCTTTTTGAAGACTTTCCTTAGATTCTTGAAAATTTTCTGATACTTCGGAAGATAAAATTTTATCTTCGGAAGAAAAACATGTCTTCAAAATAAATAACTGTCTAAGAGATTTTACCTTCGGAAGAAGTCTAAACTCATCTTTCCGAAGCTTAAATATCTATCTCAGACACTTATTTATTTTTAAGGACTTTTTCCTTCCGAAGCAAAATTAACTCTCGGAAGCTTTGTTTATTCTTATACAAAGCATCCAAGGGTTTATTTCTCTTCCGAAGCATAAATTTTCAAGACTCTCAGGAAAATCTTCCGAAGCCATTTTAGCTTCGGAAGCTTTTTCAATTAAATCTTCCGAAGACAAATTACCTTCGGAAGCTTTTCGAATTCCAAGAAAACTACTTTTTGAGCAAAAGTAAACTACTTTTTCAGAGGTGGGACCGACTTCCGGATTTCAAAGTTTATCCTCTTTCATTAACTTTGGTTCAAATCCCTTTTCACATAAATACCCAACGGTTCCCCCTCTTTCCCACTATCTTCCTCAATTCCACTATTCCTCTAACCTAATTCTCTAAACCGCCTTTGCTTTCTACCTTTCTTCACCCTTAAGCTTCTGAAATGGCCAACCTAAACCGCAGAAACAACCCAGATTTCTCCATGCAACTTCACAGGCAACATAATCAAGTTGCTCTGTTAAGCTCTGAGAAAGATGCAAGTTTCTCAGAGATTTGCCAATTCTTGACTCTATCCAACTATTTCACCTCCCTGACCATTGATCCTACTCTATATGAGGATCACTTGCTTGAATTCTGGAAGACCTGCCAAGAGGTCATTATGGATGGGGAGAAGGCACTGTCTGCCACAGTGCAAGGGAGGACAATCTTCATCACTCCGGCCATCATTAACCAACACTTGCAGCTGGATGATGAAGAAGGTGAGTTGTCCTTCCCAAAGGAAGCTGTAAATCATTCCTTTGAGCAGATGGGCTATGAGGGAGATTTCTTTGTAAAGACCTTCAGGAAAGGGAAGGTCTCATCCCAGTGGAAATACCTGCTCCATGTGGTTATCCACAGCTTATCAAACAAGCATGGTGGATGGGACCAGATTCCTGAGGATCTCTCCTTTATAGTTCATGGAATGGTTCAGGGGGTCAAGTTCAGGTATTCACAATTTGTTTATACTAATTTACTTGCAAACTTAGACTCCTTAGAGTATTACATGTTTCCTAGATATGTTCAACACATTCTCAACTGTGAACTGGGCTCACAGTTGAGGGAAACAAGTAATATTCTTAAATTGGGACAGATGAAGCCCGGCATCTTTAAAATAATGAAGAAGCCAACTGTAGGCTTCTCAGGGGTAGAAACAGCCCTAGTCCCCAAAATGTTAGAGCTCATTGCTCAAGGTGAAACCTAGCAACACAAGCTAGTGTTGAACCCACACCTCTTTTATCCTTACCTCTAAAAAGACCAGAAATCACCCTCACCTACCAAAGAAAATCCAAACGAACCCCTGCTCAGGCTATTGAGTCTGTGCAGGCCCCCATATACTCAACCTTACAGGAGGAAGTGGACACTAGAGCTCCCACTTCTCCTGAGGAGCAAACCACTCCCATTTCTTCACCTATCAGGGCTGAGGTTCCTCATGCTCACCCTGATGAGCTCACAAGCCCAACAGCCTTAAGCCTTCACTCTGAGTCTCAACACTCAAGTGAACAACCTTCAGGGGACAGTTACCATCCCCAGCCTTTAGATCTCAACCAACCAATTCCCAACCTATCCTTCTATACTGATGAAGACTTAGGATTCAGTGAGTACCATGAGTCTCTCTTCTCCTCCCCTACTCAAAGAGAGATGAGTACCTCTGACTCTCCTCAGTCTATCCCACATCAGTCACCTATTACTGAGGTGGACACTTCTGAACCTGTTCAGGATGTCCATATGGAAGAGGCTCTCACTTTTGAAAGTGATTACATCATTAAGACCTCAACCATGGCAACTCAGCCCACTGGCATCTCAACTGAGGTTGCCAGTGAGCAGAGGAAAACCAGCAGCCAAGAACCTCAAGCTGGTGGTGAGAGAGAGGACTTTGGTCCAATCATCTCATCCCCCAATGATTCTTCTGATGAAGATGAGGGGAATTTGAGACTAAAGGTGCAGAAATTGTCAAAAACATGCTCCTATTTAGTCTCTAAGGTTAGTCACTTGGAATCTCAGGTGACTACCTTACATAACAGGGTCAATGATCAGCAACTTCAGATTTCATATCTAAAGGAAAAACTAGCTGGGAGACCTTTAAGGAGAGCTCAACCAGGAACACAAGAACCTGTGGAAGTGATTGACTTATCCTCCAGCTCACCTATGCAAGTGGGTGATGCTACCAAAAAGGGGGAGAAAGTTATTACAACCACAGAACCTGGGAGTTCTTCACAGAGAATGGACATAGAGGACTCACCATCCTCACTTGCTGTTGTGCATTCTCAGCAACTTCCTCAAGTTCACATTAATGTGGACTCTATAGACTCAATCATCAGGAGTCTCTTTGAGGAAGGAATACCAAGGGCTGTCTCATCTCCACCACAAGGAACTGGCAACTACATCATAAGGTGGAGGTATGATGCTGACAGAAGAGCCCTCATCCTTCACAGAGTTCAAGGTCAACAAGAAGTGTTTAATTTCCAAAGCCTGAACTTCTATGAAAGATTGGATTTAGTCAACATGCCACTTGTCAATCCAAGCAATTCAAGACAAGCTGACAGGCTGGCTCAAAGAATCCAAGGATCCTTGCAGAGTTCTCTCTAAGAAGGAGACTTAGGCAATCAGGCATCATCGGTCTGGATGTTGAGGTGGACCCTAAGATTAGTTTCATAGGGGAAACCTTGACTGAAGGCCCAGTGGCAGAACCTGAGACCCCTGTCTCATCATCAACAACTGCTGCAGAGGTCCAAACTCCTTCTGAGACACCTGCTGGTGAAGGTGTTTCTCAGCCTCTCTCTGGCCAGAGCATGGAAGCTACACCAAGCAATGAAGGCCAAGCCTCAATCCACCCTGAGTCACAAAGGTCTGTTGGTGACAAAGGGAAAAGGATAATGACTCCTGAGGAAATTGAGGAGGAAGAGAGAGAGAGGAAAAGGAAGCTAAGGGGAGAAAGTTCTTCTGGGTCATCTAGCTTCATGCAAGCTGCAATCAGGGCTGCCCCCAGACCAAATACTCAAGATGATGAGTTAAGGGCAGTCAGGATTACCTATTTACAGACCAGGAACTATGATATTGATGAAATCATCTCCCTCCCCTTAGAAGAGTTAAATGAACTGGCTGACATGGAAGTGTCAAGAGAGATGAAGGAGAAAGAGGATGCAAGGCTACTTCTCCAATTCAAAGAGGAGAAGAGACAGAAAAGACTCTACAAGCATGCTCCCACTCTCTCTCCAGTTCAAGAAAGTCCTGCACAGGAAGATGTGGCTCCACAAGAACCTCAGGTAGATAAAGAAGAAGATAGGATCAAGATGATCAACTACCTGAGTGCCACAGGCTTCTATCAGGCAGATGCACTTCTTCCCCTGTCCTATGACTTCATTGAGTTTGAGTACCTATAGCAACTTGAGCTTGAGCTAGTCAAAGAAAGAAAGACAACCAAAAGGAAGCTAAGGGAAGAAGTTGCAAAGTCAAGAGCCATCATTCAAAAAAGTGTAAAGAAGTCTGCTGACAGAAAAAGAATGATGAGCTTCTTGAAGCTATATGGATTCTCCGGAAGGAGACTTGGCCCCATGTCTCTATCCACAATGGATGAGCATATAAGGGTGATTAAGCAGAAGATAAAGAGTGGTGAACTGATTGACTTGCACTCTCTTCCAAGTCAAGTCCCACATGAAGTGGAGGTCAAGTTTGAACAACCAAAGACACCTCAACCAGAACCTCCAGCTGAGCCTCAGCAAGCTTCATCTTCTGATCCAAGGCAGGGTCAAACTCCCTCTCCTTCTGAACCTGTGAGGGAGGAACACCCAACTGAGAAAGACAATGATGATCAACATGGTGCTGCAGACCAGTCTTCTCAGTTAAGTCATCTAAGAGGAAGAAGAGAATGGCTTCTAAACCAAAGACAAAGAAGAAGAAGCCTAAGTCATCTACCTCTACACCTCAGGCTGAATCAGATCAACCTGAGGAAGTGCATGATGAGGCAGCCCAATCAACTCCTATGCAAGTGGCTCCTCTAACAACTGAGACACCCATCTTGTCCTGGACTTACTCCACTAATCCAGAAAGATGGCATGTAATCAGAGATCAAGGTGTTGAGAATGTCTACTCCTGGCAAGACATAATCAACTTACCTCTGCATGATCTCTTTGAGATGAGAAGATACTATGAGAGTCTTGATGATCCTGACCATCTAATGAAGAAAGGAATGGTCATGATTGTACTGAAGACTACCAACATTTGAAGATCTTCTAAGTGTTTTGGTAGCATCAGCCTAGGGGGAGTTTGTAAGGATTCCTTAAGTCTGATGCAACCCAAAACATCCAAAGTGTCTCTGCAAACATGCACTAAGTACTGAAGTATAGAATGCTTTGGAAGTTTTACACAATGCATTAGAAAATACTCTAAGTGTAAATCTTCCGAAGCCAAGACCAATATCTTCCGAAGCCAAACATGAAGTCTTCCGAAGCCTCAGAGACAAAGTCTTCCGAAGCTTCAACCTATAAAGACAGATTTCTTCCGAAGACTTTTAGTACACATGCTTTATCTGATGTACTGTTCCATAAAGCACCTTTTCCGCTGCATCTCTGTAAAGTCACCAACTTACATGAGTTGGTGAAAAGGTCCATGCTTTTGGTAACTGTACATTGAGGTCTTGAGTCTGTAACTTTCTACTTTATGTACTTTATCCTTTTTGTAATGTATAAGGATGTGAGCTATGGCATGTCATAGTCACATGGTCAATAGGCAGATATGCCTTTTGATCCTACAATTGATTTTGTTAGTGTCTAGTTAATTGTATCCAGCTGGCTTTCAAAGTATAGCCGGCTGTAGGTTGTAGTATAAGTATTTCAAGTTCTTGTATCTTTCTTAAGCTATGTAACACTTGTAAAAGAACTTGAAAAAGCAATATACTGCCACCTTGAAACCCAAACTCTCTTGTTCTGTCTCTTTACTTTACTTGTGTTCTTAGTATCATACTTGGTTAAACCAGTTCATTGTTTGATTAAAGTTTAGTTTCTCTCCTCATTGTGTTGTTGTGTTGTAATTGTGTTCAAGCCCTTAAACGGTCCTGCAATACATGACTTAACGGATGAACAACTTGCTGAAATATTCAGGCTGAATCCTGATGAGCTGGTAAAAGATACTCCAACAGTTGATGTTGCTAGTGACGATGAGCTGAACGATGTTGATAAAAATGAGTTCGAGGATGTCACTGCTGAACATTATCCAGAGTACACTGACCATGAAGGTAATGTTATACCCAACTTGGGTGATACTTTTGGGAGTGCTACATTTGAGAAGCTGGATGAAGTGGAGAAAGAAAAGGAGAAAGAAGAAAGCGCAGCCCAAGCTTCGGATGCTAATGTCGACATAAAGAAAGCTGAATAGGCAGCTTGTTTTGCAGAGATGAAAGCCCAATGCGTGCCGCCAAAGCATAATGCCTACACAAAGCTCTACAAAGTCAAAAGACATCAGAAAGTGTCAGGCAAGATCATAGCGTGGGCATATTTTGAGGACTTAGGAGTCTATGCTGTAAAGAGAGGGAAGGGGATCGAGTACTTCAAATACCCTCATGATCTGAAGACTCTCCCTGGTTTTGAGCTCAACCGTCTGGCATGTTTAGATCTTCTGTATGCAAATTCAAGGAAGATGTCAGGATGGTTCGAGGTTGCGTTGAAGAATGAATACCACACACGGTGAGTAAACTTCAGACCTCAACAACCGAAGAGGTACATTCGTAGGTCTAAAGTGGACCCTATATCTGGGAAGCCTAAAGTTATGCTGAAGTGGAGTCCCCCGTGCACAATGTCAAAGATTCCCTTACGGGAAATGCCTCATGACTTCACGCCACACTTCAAATGGTGGTATTACGACAGGTGGACAGGCGAAGCGATCATAGTTTTAAACAGAGATGGAAAGATTAATACTATCCGGGTATTTGACCCTATGTGGCCTACAAACTTGTCGGCTGAAGATGTCTACACATTATACAAGTTCCCACTGTTCTATGACACACAGGACATTGTACAAGCTTTCCAGTTTCAACACGTGATAAGACTCTGCTTTGCATTTGAAATACATGCAGGAGTTACCAAAGAAAAGAAGTACAATAAGCTCCAAGAACATGTGAAGAGTGTTAGACGATAGAGGAAACTAGGACCAAGGGGGAGTTTGTAGATGCATATGTTCCTAGTTTATGAGATTAAATGTTGTGAGGACCGTGTACGTACGGAATACCAACTGATAATGCGTGAAACCAGATCAAATAGTGCGGAATCCTATTTGATTGGCGATTCAATCAGTAAGAACGCAATCCCAATCAATCTAACGATTAAAGAAACGTTAAGAACGAGTAGAGAACGATCAGATGCGATCTATGAACTTGGAACAGGCTTTCTGGACGCTCTGGACGGCTAGGTTATGATTATGTGTCTAAGTTATGTTTTTCCACAAATTAAGTGGTATTTATAGGTTTGCAGTCTTCATTCGTGAGACTGAACCATTAGCAAGGTTCAGTCGTGCGACTGACTCATGCGACTGATTCATACGCACGACTGAAGGTTCAGTTGTGCGACTGAGTCAATCTCATGTCTCATTCGTACGACTGATCCAGTCGTCTAGTTCAGTCGTGCGACTGGTTCATTAGCATGAAAATTCATGTGTATGGTCCATTAGCATGGTCCAATCGCATGAAGACTTCATACGATTAAGTTTAAACACGTTTCTCAATCATTATTGACTAAGAACTATGCACATTAACCTCAAACCTATATAGTTAGTTCAATATACTTTATCACACAATAAACAATGAAACATTAAACATTATAAGCATTAATCACATATTGTATTTCATTCACCTCATTCATTACATATATGTAAGCCATGACAGACATTTACATTAAACTCCTAAACTAGGTACATATGTATCAACAAACTCCCCCTTGGACCTAGTTTACATTAACGTCTGACATTCTTCATTAGCTCCTCAAATCTCTTGTACTTCTCTTCTCTAGTAACTCATGCATGTATTTCGAATGCAAAACAGAGTCGTATAACGTTTTGGAACTGGAGGGCTTGTACAATATCTTGCACGTCATAGAATAGTGGCCACTTGTACAATGTATAGACATCTTCTGCAGACAAGTTTGTTAGCCACATAGGCTCGAATACCCGGATAGTTTCCATCTTTCCTTCTCTATTTATAACTATGACCGCTTCGCTTGTTCTCCAATCATTTTACCATCATTTGAAGTGTGGAGTGAAGTCATGTGGCATCTCCCGTAAGGGAATCTTGGACATTGTGTGCGAGGGACTCCACTTCAGCACCACTTTAGGCTTTCCAGATATGGGATCCACTTCAGACCTACGAATGTACCTCTTCGGTTATTGAGGTCTGACGTTTACCCATCTGGTGTGGTATTCCTTCTTTAGGGCAGCGTCAAACCATCCTGACATTTTTCTGGGATCCGCATACAGCAGATTCAAACGTGCCAGCTGGTTGAGCTCAAAACCTGGGAGAGTCTTCAGATCATGTGGATATCTGAAGTACTCTATTCCCTTCTCTCTCTTTACAGCATAAACATTAAGATCCTCAAAATACGCCCACACAATAATCTTTCCAGACACCTTCAGATGTTTCTTGACCTTGTAATGCTTGGTGTAGGCATTTTGCTTTTGAGCTGTGCGTTGGGCTCGTATCTCAGCAAAACAAGCTGCCCATTCAGCCTTCTTTATATCAATATTAGCGTCCGAGGCTTGGGCTTGGCTTTCATTCTTTTCTGTTTCTTTTTTCATCTCATCCAGTTTGTCAAATGTAGCACTGGTGAGAGTGTCACCCAAGTTCGGGATCACATTGCCCTCTCGGTCAGTGTACTCTAGATAGAGTTCAGTTGTCACATCTTCAATGTCTATTTCATCGACATCCTGTAGCTCCTAATCACTTAGAACATTTACTTCAAGAGCATCTTTGATTAGTTCATCTGGGTTTAGTCTGAACATATCTGCAAGTTGCTCATCGGTCAGGTCATGTATGATTTCTCCTTCTTCAGGAGTGTAACTCACTGACCTTCGCACAATCCCTTGCAAATCAAGAATCATGGTGAATTGAGACTTGATTTGCTGCAGGGGAGCAACATCATATTCATCTTGCTGTGATGTTTGATCTGCTTGATTTAAACATTTAACACATCAATCATTAGTAATTAATCAAGACATTTAAACATTAGATAAACATAGATAAATATTAATTACATAAATGTAATACAAGATTCAAGTACAAAAGTTTTTAAATACATAAAAATTTAATCTTTACTTTTATCCTTATCCGTCAGTTCTTCAACATCAGAGGGTGAGGATGATGCTCCTTGGTCTTGTGCTCTCTTGATCCTCCTTTCTTGACCTTCAGTAGAGGCTAAGGCAGCAGCATCATCTTCTTCATCATTCTCATCACCTTTCTTCTTTCTCCTCAATCCTTCATCATCACTGTCATCTTCTTCATCAGACACATCATCATCACCATCATCTTCATCATCAGACTCATCCTCATCACCATCATCTTCATCATCATCATCATCTTCACCCCCCCGAATCTTCAGGGGCTCATCTTTTGATCCTTTAAGTCTGAGCATGATCTTCTTGTTCTTGGCCTCCAACTCCTCAATCCTTTTAGCTGATTGATCATTCTGCTCCTGAAGTTGGGTAATCTGTTGTGCTTGAGCAGCATTGAGCTCCGCATACTGACTTAGCTGTGTAGCTCTTAGCTCATCAGCAGCTAACAGCTTTAGCACCATACGGTTTAGGTTGGCAAGCTGTTCCTCTACCCCAATGAAGGGTAGAGTGGGTCCGGTGGTGAAGGTAGAGTGGGTTGAGGGACCTGCTTGGTGGCTGGTGGTGGTAGTGATGAATATGGTGAATATGGGTGGTGGGATAGGAGTGGATGGTGTAGGAGTAGCTGTGATAGCGGTGGTTGGGAGTGTGGTAGTGATGGTGGGAGGTGTAGTAGTAGTGGTAGGGGGTGTGGTAGTAGTGGTAGGGGGTGTGGTAGTAGTGGTAGGGGGTGTGGTAGTAGTGGTGGATGTGGTGGTGATCAAGGTAATCCTCCTTCGCTTGCTCTTCATCCCATGCGGCTGAGCCATCCTTTTCTTCCTTGATCCCTTAAAGGAGGATGCTCCCCCTTGGCTGATGGGATGGTCCGGGATGTAAGATGGATCAGTTTCGGTAGTGATAGCATCCCCGGACTCACCCTGGCGTCCACCAACTGCCCTGAGCCCTCTTTCAGTGGCAACCACCTTGCTGCCCACGGTCCGCACCAATGGCTCCTCATCCGACTCCTCCTCCTCATCAGGACGAAAGTCTTAGTGGAATCCAGCTGTCTCAGCTCCACCGTGGGTGGATGGTGGAGATGGAATATTTGTGGCAGTGGCCCTAGATTGGGTGGATCCTGTATCTCCACCATCACCACTGTCATCGTCATCATCATCGTCGGTGGGTAGAACAATAGGCTCAGAATCCAAATCACTGTCATCGTGACGCCATTTCTTGCGAGCGGACGCCACGTAATCCTCCCGGGCCAGATGCCCAAACAATCGTCTCACCGGGGGCTTCACCTGCTTGCCCCGGTACACCTTCATTCTACCAAGGGTAGTGTCATCCATAACCTCAAGGGTCACCGCATCATCATTCTCCTTTGGCAGCAAAGGAAGCTTCTGGTCTATAATCATCTGAAGGAAACGAGGGTACATGTAGAAGCCTTCCTTCCCCTTGGCCTCTATATTCTCGACCATGTAACTGAAGATCATCCGAGAGAAACTGAATGGATGGTTCAGTACCAGAGCAACGTATGCATTCTAGATTTGATCGGACAGCTCATCAAAACCCCCTTTCCTCGAGGCAATGCACTTGAGGATCACATGCGCCAAGTACTTGAACTGGGGACACATATTGTTCTTGTTGAGCACACCTGCGTTAATGTCCCCAGCGTACTTGATCCTGAGAAAACATCCCCGCACAGTTAGGGGATGTAGCCTGGTCAGGCATTCTCCGTCCTCTCCAAACTCCATAACCCTCCTTATATCATCCTTGCTGACCTCAATATCTTGTCCAAAAATGGAACTCCGAATACAGTGCGACTCAGAGGACTTGTCTACAACCGCGCTTTCCCTGAAAGCCTGCTGAATCGATCTGTATGGTGTGCACGGTGTCGAGACAGCCTTGAAGATCCTTGATCTTCGTAGAAAGGCAATAATCCCCGCGAACTCAAAAGCTTTCCGGGATGTAACGTCAAGATGAGCACATATGTTGTGCTTCGTGCTCATCTTCCATCTACTAGCCATGTTGCTGTACACAAGACACATAAACGTTAGAATGTTTGTAAGTGAATGACATTTAATTTTAATGAACTTGAATCAATCTGTTCAGTCGTGCGAATGGACAGTGCGACCGAGTCTTAGTCATGCGATTGAGCTCATTCGTACGATTGAGCTTGCGACTGAGCATAGTCGTATGCTGTTAGGACCGGGTATTTGAATGAAATACCTAGTGATTAAAGTGTAAACCAAATCAAATAGTGCGGAATCCTATTTGATTGGCGATCCAATCAGTGAGAACACACGAAGAATCAATCAAGAATTGAATCTAACGTTAGAAGTCGATTAGGAATCGATCTAATGTGTTCTGTGAACTTGGAGAACGATTTGGGAGGCTTCTGGACGGCTAGGGTACGTCTGGAGTCGTAATTGTATGAATGCTTACGTTTTTCCATGAATTGGGTCTATTTATAGGTTAGTTTTGTTCATTCGTGCGACTGGACCATAAGTATGGTTCAGTCGTGCGATTGAACCATGCGGTTGATTCATCCGCACGACTGAGTGTTCAGTCGTGCGACTGAGCCAATCTTATGTGTCAATCATACGACTGATCCAGTCTCCTGGTTCAGTCGTGCGACTGAGTCAATCGTATGAAGTTATTCATGCGTGTGGTCCATTCGCATGAGAACTTCATTAAGTTAAGTTTGAATGTTTTAATTAATATAACTTGATGTTTAACCATTCAAACAGTCATAAACCCAATTTAATCAATTCAATATCGACTCATTAACGAAATATTAGACATTACAAATCACAAACAATCCATATCATTTCATTAATCAATTCATATTACATCATAGTCAGACAAACAAGATCTATTACATTACAAATCATGATCTAGGGACATACATGCATCAACAAACTCCCCCTTGGACCTAGATCTCTCTAATCTCTTGTTTTCTGCATAACCTCCTTGTATTTCTTGTACTTCTCCTCTTTGGTGACTCCCGCGTGAATCTCAAACGTGAAGCAGAGTCGTATAACGTTTTGGAACTGGAGGGCTTGTACAATGTCCTGCGTGTCATAGAACAGTGGCCACTTGTATAGCGTATAGACATCATTTGCCGACAAGTTAGTAAGCCACATCGGGTCGAATACCCTGATCGTATCCATTTGTCCCTCTTTGCTTAGGACTATGACCGCTTCAGCTGTTCTCCAATCATAGTACCACCACTTAAAGTGTGGAGTGAAGTTCTGTGGCATTTCCCTGAGTGGGATTCTCGACATTGTGCGCGGAGGACTCCACTTCAACACTATCTTGGGCTTGCCAGTAATGGCATCAACCTCAGACCTTCTTATGTACCTAGTCGGCTGTTGGGGTCTGAAGTTAACCCATCTGGTGTGGTACTCCTTCTTAAGGGCAGCCTCGAACCAGCCTGACATCTTCCTCGGGTCAGCATACAAAAGCTTTAGCTTAGCCAGCTGGTTGAGCTCAAAACCTGGTAGAGTCTTCAGATCATGTGGGAATCTAAAGTACTCTATGCCATGTTCTCTCTTAACTGCATAAACATTAAGATCATCAAAATACGCCCATGCTATAATCCTGCCTGACACCTTGTGATGTTTCTTGACTCTGTAGAGCTTGGTGTAGGCATCCTTCTTTGGTGCAGCACGTTGGGCTCTCACTTCTTCAAAACATGCAGCCCACTCAGCCTTTCGAATGTCGACATCATCATTTGAGGCTTGGGCTGTTCCTTCTGCCTTCTCAGTTTCCTGCTCCATCTTGTTCAACACCTCAAAAGTATCACTGACGGGGGATTCACCCAGATTGGGGACCACATTACCCTCATTGTCAGCGTACTGAGGGTACTCCCCTGCGGTGATATCTTCGACCTCGACTTCATCAACATCGTTGAGCTCTTCATCACTAGTCGAATCGCATGTTGGAGCATCTTTAACTATTTCATCCGGATTGAGCTTGAAGATCTCTGCGAGTTGCTCGTTTGATAGGTCATGAATTATTTCCCCTTCTTCAGGGGTATAACTCACAGACCTTCTAACGATCCCTTGCAGATCAAGAATCATGGTTAGTTGAGTCTCGACCTGTTGAAGGGGAGCAACATCAAACTCATCTCTTTGATAATTTGGATCTGTTTGATTTAAACATTCAACACATAAATCATTAGTAATTAATCAAACAGAAATGCATTAACTTAATATTAACATTCAATACAATGTTTTCAATACAGGATTCAAACACAAAAGTAAATAAGTACATAAACATCTAGTCTTTACTTTTATCCTGAATCATAGTCTCATCACTCGGAGGAGCAGAGGTGGTAGCTGATTGGTCCTGTCTATTCTTTGACCTCCTCTCTTGACCTGAAGCAGAGGCCGATGCAGCCGCATCCCGTCCTTCTGCTTCATCATCATCGTCCTTCCCTTCTGTCCTCTCTCCGTCAGTTTCCTCCTCATCCTCTGTATCCTCCTCTTCATCCTCATCATCATCTTCATCATCATCATCACCATCATCTCCATCATCTCCATCTCCTTCCTTGATCTTTAAGGGCTCGTCCTTTGATCCCTTGAGCCGCAGCATGATGGTCATGTTGGTGGTCTCCAACTCCTCTATCCTTTTAGCTGATTGGGCATGCTGCTCCTGGAGTTGGGACATCTCTACTCGCTGTGTATCCATCATCTGGGCCTACTGCTCTATTACTCGAGCCTGCTCTGCCATCTGGTGAGATTGTGCAGCAGTCAGGTCGGTAAGCTGGCGGATCTGTGCAGCTTTCTCCTCATCTGCAGCTAGTAAGCGCATCACCATACGGTTGAGCGCTGACAGCTGTTCCTCTACCCCGATTTGAGGTAGAGGTGATCCATAAGAGTGTGAGGGATGGGCTGAAGGTCCTGCTTGGTGTGAGGTGGTGGTGGTGGTGGCTGTAGTGAAGATGGGTCGGTGAAATAGTGGAGGTGATGTGGGTGTAAATGGTATGGTGGTGGATGGGATCTGAACTGTGGTGGTAGGTATGGTGGTGGCTGTGGTAGCTGTGGTGGATGTGGTGGCTGTGGTGGTGGATGGTATAGCTGTGGAGGTGGTAGTGGTAGCTGTGGTGGTGGAAGTAGAGGCTATGGTAGTAACGAAGGTCAACCGACGCTTCTTCTTCTTCAGACCATGGGGCTGAGCCATCCTCTTCCTCCTCGTCCCTGTGGAGGTGGATGCTCCCCCTACAACCCTGCCTGCAGAACCCGGTGCATAACTCGGGTCAGTATCAGTCTCTCTGGAGTCTCTCGGGTGTTCACCAACCACCCGTAGCCCATGTTCTGTGGGAACAACTTTGCTTCCCACAGTTCGCGTGAGGGGCTTCTCATCAGACTCCTCCTCTTCCTCAGCACCATGAACAAAATCTTGATGAAATCCAGCTGACTCAGCAACATCTCCAGCTGGGGCAGACACTGGGGGTATAACATTTGACACAGTGCCTCTCGGTGGAGCAGGCATATCGTCCCCAGCGTCTCCACTATCATCATCATCCGAGTCATGAGTTGGTAGAGCAATCTGCTCTACATCGGAATCACTATCATCGTGGCGCCACTTTCTCTTGGCTGGCACCATATAGTCTTCCCGGGCCAGATGCCCAAATAACCTCCTGACAAGGGGTTTCACTTGATTCCCCCTGTACACCTTCATCCTCCCTAAAGTAGTATCATCCATAACCTCAAGGACTACCGCATCCTCCTTCTCCTTCGGCAGGGAGGGAAGCTTCTGATCTATAATCATCTGCATAAACCTCGGATACATGCAGAAGCCCTCCTTCCCTTTCCCCTCAATGTTCTCCACCAGATAGGTGAAGATCATTTTGGAGAAGCTGACGGGTGGTTCAGCACCAACGCAGCATACGCGTTCTGTATCTGATCAGATAGCTCATCAAAGCCTCCCTTCCTGGAAGCTATGCACTTGAGTAGCACGTGTGCAAGATACTTAAACTAGGGACAGAGGTTACTCTTGTTGAGTACCCCAGCATTGATGTCCCCAGAGTACTTGGCTCTCAGAAAGCATCCTCTGACTGTGAGGGGGTGTAATCGAGTCGGACAATCAGAGTCATCCCCCAACTGTAAAACAATCCTTAAATTCTCCTCTGAGATGGTAATGGCCTCGCCAAAGATGGTACTCCTGATGCAGTGAGGCTCAGAGGATCTATCAACTGTAGCGCCTTCCCAGAAGGCATGCTGAACTGATCTATAAGGAGTACAAGGAGTAGAAATGGCATGTGCAATCCTCGATCTCAGCAGAAATGTGATGATGCCTGAGAAATCAGCAGCATTTCTGGATGTCAAATCCAGATGAGCACATATGTTATGCTTCGTGCTCATAGTCCATGGACTCGCCATCTGTAACACAAATCAAAATAAACATTAGTACCTTTGGCTAAGAACATCATGAAACACTTAAACTTGAAGAAAATATTTTTGTCATGCGATTGAAGTTGTGCGACTGAGATCAGTCGTGCGACTGAACAGTGCGATTGAGATTCAGACGTGCGAATGATCTCATGCGTACGACTGAGTGTGCGACTGGACTCATGCGCATGTAACCTCATGCGGTTACACCAGTCGTGCGACTGAACTTCATACGCATGGTTCAATCGTGCGGTTAGGCAAATCGCACCCTTCAGTCGTGCGACTGAAGTTCATCAGCCTGTCCATTCGCATGATGTACTGACTGTTCAATACAAATTCACTTTTTCACAATTTTTGAGTTTTAGACATCGTTATCTGGTTCATTTGACTCGCAATACGTTCTTATAACACCTAACATCTTTAATTTCATCTGTTTGAGTCGTTAAGTTAGGTTATTAAGCCACTTAAGTCTCGGTTAGTTTTCGGGTCTGATTTTACAGATCTGGAGTCAAATTGAACGTTATTTTGGTTTCTCTTCACCGCAAATTACCTGTAAAGTCGATGTATATGATCAGTAATCAAGAAACCGGGGGTTTTAGAGATCAAATGATATTTTGGCAGAGTGGAGTTAAGTCGTGCGATTTAGGGTTACTTTGAGGGTGGTGAGTCTCTACGACCGACTCCCCCTCTATTTATACTAACCCTAGATTCAATCGTGCGACTGAGCTCATACGCACCTTTCAGTCGTGTGAGTGGGACTCAGTCGTGCGATTGGGTTAGTCGCCCTTCTTCAGTCGTCCGACTGGATCTCAGTCGTGCGACTGACTCATTCGTTCGCCCTTAAGCATCCGAGTGGGCCAATCGTATGGACCATTCGGTTGGATGGTCCATACTCATGGTCCATTCGTACGAATGACTTCCATTCGTATGATTGGTCCATACGTATGATCCATTCGTGCGAATGGGTCATACTTATTAAATTTTCTGCCAATTTGAATATTAACATTTAAACCCCTTTTAATTTATTGAAATTAACGTTATGAGCTTTTGATCATCTCGGACATGATCATTTTAACTTGAAAACTTTATGATCACCTCAGACGTGATCCTTTTAAGCAATTTAGTCACCTCAGACGTGACTCTTTTAAACACTTTATCACCTCAGACGTGATGTTTTAAACTTTTTAAGACACATTTGGTCATCTCAGACATGACCCTTTTAGTGAGTTGATTCCTTACTGATTTTCCAGATGTAGTCCGACAAACTAACAAACTAAAACGACTAACTAACTTAGAAAATTTAAACTAAATACTCAAAACAAGACTTGTTTTTCGCTTTTTGTGAGAGATAAATCCTAAGATGGACATCTACGGGATTTGGTTCCGGAATAAACAGCTTCAACTTGGATTGACCACACCTGGACCAATTCAATTTTGGAATCATACAGGCAAGTCAAATCATTTGGGACTTATTATCAAAATCTTTTGATGCTCAATTCTTGGTGTTCATCCAGTGTTATTAGCAACTTTAGGGAATCATACTGGAACTCTTAGATTACCACATTGATTTGAACTTTCAAGCATTGCAGCCACAATGATTGTCAATATGTTTGTCCACTTAAATCCATACACAGACTTTTGACACAGACTGGTGATTGTTTTAGGTTTGATTATTTCAAACTAACATTTGTGGATCCCACACTTATATGGTAATCAACATTCCTCAGGAGCTTTTGAGCGGTCTACGGGTATTATTTCAAGAAGAGACTATTCTTAGAGCTTTCAAAGAGAAGCCAGCCCTCAGGTCAGTGCCATCGCACAGCAGAGAGGCGGCAAACAACAATGAATTCTAGAATATCTAGGTTATGCTTATCCTCAGGTCAGTGCCATCGCACAACAGAGAGGCACACAACCTATCTCCTTGTTAGAGCAGCTTATTTTATTTTGCACAAAATGCACCAACAACATAAGTCATTAGCTTTATAGCATTTGTCTTTCATTTTGTTCTTGCTTTACTGTAATTATGGTCATCCGCACACATTTGTGGCGTTTACATGCTCATTACCCCTTATTGGAATATTATTGATTGTGTTAACCAGTGATAAGATGGAAGCCCACAGTCATTTGAACAATTTAGTTTGATCTTGAGATCACCAGTCATGTCTAATCATCTATTGTGTTGAATCTACCGACATATCATTTGTGGTCTAGCAACCTCTAGGTCTACTTTCTTTGTGTTACCTTAGGAGTTACCAGTTTTCTATCATCTTCCCTTTTATATTGCTTAGACTACATAGACTTATACTTTGAATTTTCGCATCTTTTCTAAAATTAAAATTTTAAAGTCCCTCTTGATTTGTTCCTGTGTACTATCATTTTCCAAAGGTTTTGAATCGGTATCACAGATACGATCTACCTTATATCAGCTATCCACTCCTTCTCCCTCATTTTTTTTAATGTTACTTGCTGACATATTCTCCCCCTAAAATACTAAAATCATTACTGGTTTAATTATTTTAGGATTTTAATAAAAAGCAAAATAACATGAGTTTAAATTAAACAGACTAAAATAAACAAATAAAATAAAATAACAAAGAAAAATTTAACTAAACTACATTGGACTACACATGATCATCATCAGGAATAACCTCACTTTACTTTTTAACGCAGTTGACCTCTAGCAAATATTGAAAACGTGGTTTATCAAAGGCTTTAGTATAGAGGTCAGCTCGTTGAAAATCAGTATTAATTTTTACCACATCAATTAAGTTCTTTTCAAAACAGTCTCTTATGAAATGGTATTTAATACCGATATGTTTTGTCTTAGGATGTTGGACCGGATTTTTAGTTACTGCAATTGCAGCAGAGTTATCAACAAAAATAGAAGTAGAAGAGAACTTTAAACCGTAATCCCGCATTTGCTGTTGAATCCAGATGATTTGTGAATAGCAACTTGCAGCAGCAACATATTCGGCTTCATAGGTTGACAATGCAACCGATGTCTGCTTCTTACACTGCCAGGTAACTAATCTTCTCCCAAAGAATTGACACCTTGCTGATGTAGACTTGTAGTTCATCTTGCAGCCCCCGTTATCCGAGTCACTATACGCGGTAAGCTCAAAGTCATCATCATGAGGGTACCACAACCCAAGTTTGGGTGTACCCTTCAGATAACGAAAAATCCTCTTGACCCCAATCAGATGGTTGACCTTAGGTTTAGCCTGATATCTAGAACATACTTATGGTTCAGTCTTACGAATGACCCAATCGCATCTCTCAGTCAAACGACTGGCCCATTAGTAAGGCTCAGTCGCACGACTGAGTCTCATTCGCATATGCTCCTGCGAATGATCCAGTTTCATGTGTTTACAACATATCAGGTTTATTACATTAAGTCTAGACTATTCGACAAGCGACGGACACACTGTATATGACAATATATGCTCCAACAAATTCCCCCTTGGACGTTGCTTGAGAATAGTAGATAACACCTCTTAAAATCTTCAGTCAATCTTTGCTATGGTTGTCAATAGAATAAAACGAAAACCATATTAGCCAACGTTGCTGATCCGTCAGGTTGCTACACTATCCCTGAAAATGAATTTAGGCACAATAGCTTTAGTTTACTTTGCAGAACACCATCACAGCATCAAGATTTCCCATATGACTGATTTTTCCAGATAATGACATGAACAGTTTTCCATTGCTTCAATCTTCATACAGGCTAACCTGATTAACATTAACACCTGCAGAAATTCCCCCTCACATTCAGCATATCCCAATATATAAACGTTGTGCTCTCTTGCGTCTTCGTACGGTGTATTGGGCAAAAGGTTAAAGGTTCCAATCCACAACTGACAATATCAAACAAATCAGCATGCATGTAGATTCTTCATCGGAAACCGGCTCACATCATCACTTTCTGATTGCGTCTTCAATCTCTCTATACATGGATTCCCCCTAAGAATGAGAATCCTCTTTGTGCGGATAAATATAACTTGATTGGCCCATAAGTAGTCAGATGCTCCTAACTACCCCACAAAATCAGCACCAACTGCTGACATCTTATCTTCTCTCTTTCGTGTTCCGAATACATTCACCTATTCTGGTGGTCCGACGAATAATGGGGTATACATCGAACTTGTTTGACAAAAGAACCGCAGGGTGAATGTGCTTTGCTCATCTTCAAATCTGTGCAAGAGGCAGTTCCAGATTTTTTTTAATAGTCTGGAACAAATGCGGATGAGTCAATGCGGATGGTCCATTCGTGCGATTGAACATACGACTGGTCCAGTCGCACGACTGAACATACGACTGGTCCAGTCGCACGACTGGTCCATTAGATGGTCCAGTCGTACGAATGGTCCATTTGCATGGCCCAGTCGTACGAATGGTCCATTCGCATGGCCCAGTCGCATGAACGGTTCTGCACGCAGATTTTCAGATCTGCAGCCGCCAGGGCTGCCCAAAACCCTAATCTGACGAATTCAACATGAACCGAAACAAAGTAGACATCATCAGATTTGAAAGGGTGATAGGAACGTGGTTTCGAGTGCAATTTTAACATAGAGATACCACACGTAACACGATCTGAGCAAAACACGAAGAACACGAAGTGGGTTTAACGTCAAGATCTGAAATTGGATCCAGAAATCAAGAGCTCGGGTTGCTAGAATGATTGTTAGATCATTCCAGCAGTAACCGGCTCTGATACCAATTGTGAAGTCACTGGATCGGTAAACATCCGAGCATGTTCTTGACGGAAGGATAAACAACAGCAAAAACCAAGAGACAATCAATAACACGAACTATAATATAATGGTTTCATTGATAAAACCTAACGATTACAAGCTCGTTACAACATAAGAATCAAGACTCTTGGCAAGGGGAGATCGAGCATGATCTTCCCTCTCATCCGGCAGCCCTAGGCTCCGGGCAGACTCCCTCCCCAAACCCTTAATCTCTCTACACATTGAAACTGGTAGATATAGGCTTCTGCCCATATTAGATGCGACTGGGCCCATTCGTGCGATTGGACCATGCGTATTGTTCAATCGTACGACTGGACCATAATTATGGTTTAGTCTTACGAATGACCCAATCGCATCTCTCAGTCGCACGACTGGCCCATTAGTAAGGCTCAGTCGCACGACTAAGTCTCATTCGCATATGCTCCTGCGAATGACCCAGTTTCATGTGTTTACAACATATCAGGTTTATTACATTAAGTCTAGACTATTCGACAAGCGACGGACACACTATATATGACAATATATGCTCCAACATATGCTATCCCATGCGGTTGAACCAGTCGTGCGACTGAACTCATACGCATGGTTCATTCGTGCGATTGAGCCATTCGCCTAGCTCAGTCGTGCGATTGAGCCATTCGCTCAGCTCAGTCATGCGATTGAAGTTCATCAGCGTGTCCATTCGCATAATTCCTGTTTTTCACTTTAAATTCAAAACTTGGGCTAAACTCGATGTTAAACGTTGTGGTTTGGCTCATTAGACTCGCAAACGCTCACAATAACACCTAATACTCTTTAAGTTCGCGGTTTAGTCCATCTTATTGGTTTATTTTGACAATTTAGTCTTGGTTCTTGTTTTGAACAATTTCAGTCAATTAGGGCTTGATTTAATGAAACATTGATGCCGTAATCTTCGCACATTACCTGTAGATGCAAGTAGTAAACGTTAGAATCAACAAGCACAGGTGAAGAACACTCAAACGAAATTTTGGCAGAGTGTAGGTGTAGTCGTACGAATAGAGAGCGATTTAGGGTTGGTGAGTGTATGCGACCGACTCCCTTCTATTTATACTAGGTTTACCTTCAGTCGTGCGACTGGACCTATTCGCACGCTTCATTCGTGCGACTGGCTCAATCGATCACATCCAGTCGTGCGACTGGGTTTCAGTCGTGCGACTGACTCAGTCGGTCATCTCCATTTGTGCGATTAGTTTATTCTGGTGATCCAATCGCATGGACTGACCCATGCTTATGGTCCAATCGTACGTCTAGTCCATACGTGTGGTTTAGTCGTGCGATTGGGCTCATATGGATGATCCATTCGTGCGACTGGTCCATACTCATGGTCCAGTCGTGCGAATGGCTCATACTTATGAGTTTGACCTTATGCACTTTCAAACACTTAACATTTTAACTATTGATAAGACGTTATGACCGTTGATCATCTCAGACATGACCTTTTTAATTTGAAAAACTCTTTGATCACCTCAGACGTGATCCTTTTAACTTAATCCTTATGTGATCACCTCAGACGTGATCCTTTTAAAATTTAAAACCCGATTGGTCACCTCAGACGTGACCCATTTTAGTGAGTGATTTACAGCTTGAATCCAGATGTATAGTCCGACATTTAGCTACCAAATGACTAAAATAAATAATTAAAAACAGCTAGAAATAACAAAACATAACATGACATATTTTTGTATTTTTTGATAGGAGATGGATTTAAACCTATTAGAGTACTTCTTACCGATTTTACTTCCTGGACAGCACAACTTCAATTCTATGTTATCATTTCTTGTACGATTCAGTATGGAATCATACAGGTATATCAGAATCATTTGGGACATTTCATGAACTATTTTGATGCTAGATTCTTGTTTTGTCCGAGAGCCAATAGCAATTTTAGGAAATCATACTAGAACTACAAGATGCACACATTGATTTTGACTTTCGAGAACTGCAGCTCACGATGATTGTCAGTATAATTGTCCTCTTAAATCCATACATTGATTTTTGACACACATTGGTGATGAATTAAGGTTTAATTATTTCAACCAGCATTTGTGGATCCCACGCTTATATGGTAATCAACATTCCTCAGGAGATTTGTGAGCGGTCTACGGGTATTTTGACAAGAAGAAACTATTCTAAGAGCTTTCAAAGAGATGCCAAGCCTCATGTCAGTGCCATCGCACAGCACAGAGGCGCTAACAACAATGAATTCTAGAATATTTAGGTTATGATTATCCTCAGGTCAGTGCCATCGCACAGCAGAGAGGCACACAACCTATCTTCTTGTGAGAGCATTTTTCTTTTCTTTTTGCACGTAACGCACCAACAACATTTGTTATTAGCTTGATAGCGCTTACACATTTTTTTTTCTCGTGCTTTGCTCTTTTTATGGTCATCCGCACACATTTGTGGCGTTTATTTGCTCGTCACCCCTTATTGGAACTTCGTTGATTGTGTTAACCAGGGATAAGATGGGAACCCACAACAAGTTGAACAGTTTAGTTTGAATTTAAGCCATCAATGAGGTCTACTCATCTATTGTGTTGAATCTACCGACACATCATATAATGAACTAGCAACCTCTAGGTCTACTTTCTCTATGTTACCTTAGTAGCATACTAGTTTTACTATCATTTTTCCTTTTATTTCGCATAGACTTCTCAGATTTATACTTTGAACTTTGCATCTTAATCATTTAAAACTTTTAAAGTACCAAACAATCTGTTCCCTGTGTACTATCATTTTCCATTAGCATTGAATCAGAATCACAGATTTGATTTCATTTCTTTTAGCTAAGTTGTCCTCCTCCCTCTTTTTTTAAGTAATTAAATAACACAACTGATTTAAAACTAATCTAACCTATTCTCCCCCTAAAATTCTAAACCCGAAAATATTTTTTGTGTTTTTTGGATTTTTAATAAACAGGAAAAGAAAATAAAAGAAAATAAAAAATAACGCACGAGCGGAGCGGTCTGGCTAAACGTGCACTAAGCAACCAGAACGAGAAGCGCCGAATGTCGAACTAGGCACTGTCTTCCTCTAAAATCACATCAATTTTCTTTTTCACGCCATTAACCTCTAACAAATATAAAAACCACGGTTTATCAAATGCTTTTGTGTAGAGGTCGGCGTGTTGAAAATCCGTATTTATTTTAACCACATCGATTAATTGCTTTTCAAAACATTCCTGTATAAAGTGATACTTATTTCCGATGTGTTTAGTTTTAGGATGTTGGACTGGATTTTTGGTGACAGCAATAGCAGCAGAGTTATCAACAAAAATTGGAGTGTTAGAGAATTGCAAACCGTAGTCGCGCATTTGCTGTTGAATCCAAATGATCTGCGAACAACAACTTGCAGCAGCAATGTATTCAGGTTCACAAGTTGACAGAGCAACCAATGTCTGCTTCTTACACTGTCAGGTGACTAACCTTCTCCCAAAGAATTGACATCCTGCAGAAGTTGACTTGTAATTCATCTTGCAACCACCATAATCCGAGTCACCATATGCTGTAAGCTCAAAATCATCGTCTTGAGGATACCACAACCCGAGTGTTGGAGTACCCTTCAGATAGCGAAAAATCCGTTTCACACCAATGAGATGGTTGACTTTTGGTTTCGCCTAATATCTGGAACAAAGACACGTCGCGTACATGATATCAGGACGAGACGCTGTGAGATACATAAGGGATCCAATCATTCCTCTATACATTGTAGCATCAACTAGATCACCATTTTCGTCGGGTGCCATATCATGATTCGTGGCAAGTGGAGTTCCAGCAGCTGAAGCATTCTCCATGTCAAACCGACTAAGGATGTCCCTTACATATTTAGTCTGATGCAGGAAGATTCCTTTTGGTGTTATATTGTTAAATCAAAATAAAAATTATTTTGTTAACTAAAACATTTTTAGAAATTATTAAGTTCATTTCAAAAGTAATAAAAACTTATGGTTTTAAATTTAATTATTCTTTTTAGAATAACAAAGGTTATAAAACATTATTAATTCTTTTATGTAATTTAAATGCTAAAAATCTATTATGCTTCAAATTTAGATTATTTCAAAACACTATAAATTTACATGTTAAATAACTAATTATACAAATGGTTATTTAAATAATTATTTAAACAATTAGTTATCCATCTATTCATTTAACCATGTTATATATAATTAGTAAAAAATTTATCCTTTAAACTTTTATTTAAAATCTTGAAACTTATAAAACAATATAATTTGCTATTATACTTCATTCTTATTTGGTTTTTGTATTATAAGACCTTTATAATAAATCATTTAAAAGTTCAAAACTTTATAAAATGATTTTAAATAATTTTAAAGTCATTTAAATAAGTATTCAATTAATTCTCTTTATCAAATTTTAATAGTTAATTATTAAATTAATTATTTCATTTCACACATTATACTTAATGTTTATTAAGTCAATAAATTAAATTAGTGAATCATTCTTTATCATTCTTAATTTTAATTGATTTATTCCATCTTTATTGAACCAAAACATAATCGATTTATTATTTTATTTAATTATTTAAATCCCCAAACTTCAATTGAAACCCTAGTTCACGTCTAATTGTTAATCTTATTATTAAACTTAATAATGGAATCAATACGTTTAGGTAACTTATAAAAGAAATAGTTGGAGCCTCGTTTAAATTTTCATCATTACCTTATATATATCATGTGAGTTCTACATGCCCCTTTTTACTTTATTTCATACCTTTTGGGATGAAACATATTAATCTTATAACTTCAACTTACACTTGTAAACATTTTGATACTTGTAAATGCACATGGAATTCATCTTTACTTTTTGTCATGGTTATTGGTATTATTGTGAGTGTTATATGAGATACATTATATGTTGACAATCATTAACTATTGCTAGCCTGGCGACGTCATAGATCTATGGGCCTGATAAGCCTATTTGGTTCTAAAGCCGATGTATTGCCGGCTCGTGATGACGTATGACTTGTTCATCATGGGAACCAAGTACACTTAGCCAATCGTTATAAACTTGTAATCTTAATCTTGGTCGAGGTTTGATTGTAGCTATATGTGTTCTATAAACTTGCATAATTCATAACCATTGACATGAATTGCTACTTGTAAATCTTATATATATATATATATATATATATATATATATATATATATATATATATATATATATATATATATATGTGTGTGTGTGTGTGTGTGTGTGTGTGTGTGTGTGTTTAACCCATAGAAACTCACCAACTTTCAAAGTTGACCCTTAATTTTTAACATGTTCAGGATTGCTACTTAAGGATTCTTCTTGCTCATATAGGACTTGGATTTAGTTTAATTAAAGATATTATGTTGTTGTTTAATTCCTGATTGTATTGTAATGACTTAATTGTCTAGTTTTATTTAAATAAAGATGGTATTTAATATTATTTCAACTTATATAATTCCATGAGCTATGAGCAATCGTATCACATTCGTTCGCCCCGATGATTCCGCCGTCGGTTGGGGTGTGACAAGCCTTGTTGGTCTTGGGCTTATCAAAAGAAGTTGAAGACAATGCAACAGTAATTGATCCTATTGTCAACTTTGAAGGATCATTTGCTGATGTTGATGAAGAACTTTCAGTCACATGGTCTTTCTTTCTCTTCCACACCACCCTTGGAAGCTTAGACTTGACGTTCAACACTTAGGAAGTTTTAACAACTTTGGAAGTTTTGGAGACTAGACCTTTGGAAGATCTTGCAAACACTACAGCAGGCTTCAGTACTTCGGAGACCAAATTTTCTTCCGAAGGCAAGTTTTCACTTGTCTTCTTATTCATTTTGGAGCTTCCGAAAAGAAAAGATTTTTCTTCCGAAGCTTGCTTCTTCTTCATCTTCTCAGAAGTTTCTTTGTTGATCATCTGGACAATACTTTTTGGATTGTAGATGCAATCCTTTGCAAGATAAGAAGTACTGTCACATATAACGCACTCCATTTTCTTCTTTCTGAGAGTCTTCCTTTGAGAACAAGGCTAAACTTGATCATTTTCTTTCTCCATCTTCATCTTTGCAGATGATGTAGTAATTCTTTTAGGGTGAGAACTACTTTTGGAGCTGGATGGTTCAGGTTGTGAAGTAGTGGTACACAACTAATCAGCCTTCTTCATGATGCTGGGATGATGTGGACAAGAACTTGAACTTCTTGTACTAGAGTTCAAGTTTGAGGCTTTAACCTCAACCACCTTAACACCTGCAGAGATAAAAACTTGTTTCTGCATGGAGTTAAAGGTGGACTTGATCTCTTGAGCCTTTTTGGACTTTCTCTTGGCCTTTTTGATCAAGTTCTTTCTTCTAGACTTGGTCATCCCAATTCTTTTTCTCTCCTTAGGAGCATAGTGACCCTTCTTTGGATGCTCTTATTCACTCTTCCCAGAGTCATCCTTCACTATCTCCTCTTCATCCTCTTCATTCATAGGGTCTATGAGGGGAAGCTCATCTTCACAACTTCCATACCTAGGAGATCTTACTGACAAGATTGTGTGTGGAGGAGCTATCTTAATAGATTCTAGTCCCTGCTTATTCTGATAACAAACTTTTGCATGCAAGGATGAGTATATTATGTTTTTGAAGGTCTCTTCTTCAAGAACATATTTTTCTGCCTTGGCTTTGCTGATCACAAGCCCAGTCTAGCATTCAGTTAACTTAGTGATGAGATCTTTGATTTGAGTCATGTAATTGGTGTGATCATGTTTTAGAGTTGAAATGGTTTTCTCTAAATCTTCTATTTTAAGTTTATAATCATTTTCAGCTCTTTTGAAATCAGATTTTAAGATATTCAAAGAATCAAGATCAAATCTCATCTTTAAGTTATAGGACCTATATCTATTAACTTTAGCAATGCATTCAGGTGTACAGAGATGTTCCAATACCTTGGCTTCATCATGGTCAACCATAAGTGCTTGGTTTGGAGATACATCTTCCACATGAAAGCTCCAGTCAAAGCCTCCTTCTTCAAGAGCAATTGCAGCTTGGTGCTTAGGCTTCTCATTCTGGCTGGCTTTATCAGTGTAGTTTTGTCTGGTTTGTGCTTGATCACCATTTGTCCTTTGTGCCTTGCACTCTCTAGAAAAGTGTCCCATTTGGTTACAGTTGTAACACTTCACCTTGCTTTTATCCAGCCCAAACTTTCCACTGGCTGCATTGCTATGAAACTTTCTCCAAGGTCCTCTTGTAGAACTTCTTGGCTCAGTGAGTGAGAAGAGACATTTGCTGGACTATCTCCATGTACTCCAGGTCATCTGGATGGATACAGTCAAGATCTTCAAGGGTAAAAAGAAAGTTGCATGTGCTTTAATCAATGGACACAAAGGCATGTGAAGAGCTTGGCTCTTGGAATGGGCTTCCTTGAGTGTAGTTCTCTCTTGGTGTCTCAGGGAGGGTGATGAAAGGATCCTTTTGTGAGTTGTCAGGGTAGTAGATGAGATGATGTTGAGGTTCTCTGCAATCCCTTTCAACCACATGAAGGGCTGAACTTAGTTGATTGCTGGAGTTACCAGATGGATTTTGCATGTTCATTTTCATCTAGTATCCACTAAAAATACCATACAACTCTGTAAAAGTGAGAGTCTTAAGGTTCTCAGTTCTCTTGATAATAACACAATAATGTGTCCATTGTCTTGGAAGAGAGGACATGAACTTCCTTACAATATCCCTGTTTTCAAGAGTTACTCCAACATCCATTAGAGTATCCACAATCTCAACATACATGAGGTATTGTTGAGTCATGGTTTTACCTGTCTTGAAGGTGAAATTCTCAAACTGCTGCTTCAAGATGTCCTTCTTGTTCTCTTTTGCTTCATTGGACCCATTTACATGAGCTTCAATGCATCCCGTAGGTGCTTAACAGTTTTACACTTCTTGAGGCCCTTGTATAAGGAGTTTGAAAGAGCAGTTTGGAAGGCAGTCATGGCTTTCTGATCTATATCAATCTTCTTTGTGTTTTCTTAAGAAAAGTCAGCTGGCACCTTTGGTATGTGAGGTTCTGAGAGGACAGACTCCCACATCCTTAAGTCTTGAGACTTGATGAAGCCTTCCATTCTTTTGCACCAAGTATCAAAGTCTTCAAGAGTGATCAGTGGGGACTTTGTCATGGTTCCGGTTTCCATATCAGCCTTAGTGAGAGCTGCCATTTGAAATGTTAAGTGCTTTGTGAGACTGAGGGATCTAAGATGGGGAGATCTTACAATCAAGAGCCTGGAATGCTCTGATACCAATTGCATGACCAGTTAAGAGATGGTCAATACAACAGTCACACAATGAAAAGAGTGTTTAGAACACTTAACAGATCAAATAGGAAACTGGGAACAATTGTTATGATACTAAGAACACAAGTAAAATATGAGACAGAAACTTAAGGACAAACAACAAGTTATATGGTTTTCAAGAATATTGTATATTGCTCTCGAGCTCTTTTACAAGTATTTCAAAGCATAAAGAAAGATACAAGGACTTGATACTTTATAGTACATCCTACAGCCGGTCATACTTAGAAGGCCAGCTGGAAACATTTGATCTAGACAACAAAATCAAACGTATAGTCAAAAGGCTGATTGCCTTTTGACTAGTGACTATGACATGTCACAACTCACATCCTAATATATTACAAAAAGAATAAAGGTACATAATATAGAAAGTTACAGACACAAGACCTCAATATACAGTTACCAAAAGCATGGACCTTTCACCAACTTGTATAAGTTGGTGAGTTATCAGAGTTACAACAAAAAGTGGTCCAACTTTATGTAAAGGTACATTAGATAAAGCATGTTCTTAAAAGTCTTCGGAAGAAATTTGTCTTCACTTTATAAGCGGAAGACTTTGTCTTTGAAGCTTCTGAAGACTTCACTTTTGGCTTTGGAAGATATTGGTCTTGGCTTTGGAAGATTTTACACTTAGAATATTTCTGATGCAGGGTGTAAAACTTTCGAAGTAACTTCTACTCTGCACTAAGTGCATACATGCAGGAAAGACTTGAGTTGTTTTGGGTGTATCAGACTTTCATTAAACCTTATAGTTTGGTTGTGGTTTTTGTAAGCCTCATAGGCTAAACACTCTTTATCACTTAGATTAGATGAAGCTTTGCATACTTTGATATTTACATGTAACTTTAAATGATAATTAGGTTAATGTTTATTACAATGCTATGAATGTTCTTCAATGATTGTGTATGCTTGTTGAACTTGATGAAATGATGAATCTTGTGGGTGTTCTAATCACATATTGTTGGAAAACTTTGTGTTTTAGAATATCTATTCTTGAAATGCGTACATTAATGTGTGGTTTATGGCATTTGACTGGGAATGTTAAATGAGGATTGATTATTTAGTAAAGTTGAACAAGTGTGCATCCTTATTCATATGTTTGTGAAACTATTTGTTTGTTATGAATATCTCCTAACTTTGTGTATGTGTAACCATAGATAATGCACAAATTTATGATTTTTGTATTCATGTTAGGACATTCATAAGTTAAAGGATTTAAAAAACTATTGTTACATTATGCGAATTGAGGTGGTTAGCATGTGTTCATTGTATTAACTTTGCAAAGAGTTGTGGGTTTGGTATGCTTAAGGGAGTTTTAACCATCTTTAACTTTGGCTTAATTATATTATTGGTCTTCATGGCACAGTTTTAGGTGGCTATTATGTATTTATCGTTCTAGATTTCCAAATAATTATATAATTAGATAACCTTAACAGGCTTCTAGTTACATCCATGTTTTGATCTCACCATAGGTTCATGTATGTTGTTATTGTTTTGCTAAGTGGATTCGAAGTCTAAGTGATATATTTCTCTGATTGATTATCTTCATATTCGTCTACTGTCTTCAATTAGTTTAACTATTAGCTAAATTAGTTAATCATATTATTCACAAATCATCTTTTATTAGCTAGATAATGACAAAGACTTGGTAGTAAAAGCTCTTATGTCCACGGGTTGATACTTGGTTCTTACCCAAATCTATACTACTATCCTATAGGTATACTTGCCTATTGTGTGTGTAGTTAGTCATAAGCTGAAAATCAATTCTATAATTTTAAAGCTTAATTATGTAAAATCTATTGTTAACACACACACACACACACACACACACACACACACACACACACACACACACACACACACACATATATATATATATATATATATATATATATATATATATATATATATATATCAAAACGCACATCAAGTCTTTGGCGTCGTTGTCGGGGACACGACAATTCTGAGAAAGATCCGAGTCATTACTTTAGCCAATCTTTTGTATTTACTTATTTCAGTTTAATGTAGTTATTTTGTTACATTTATCTTTCTTTACGCATATGGTAGTGTTTGTGTTTTCAGGCAGCTTATGTTCGCATATTCACCGGCTAATGATCTAGTAGAGCCTATTCTGATCCCGAAGAGGTAATTAGGAGGAACTTGAGGGCAAGATCCCAAAAAGTAGCATAAGAAATCGAAAGTGAAGTGATGAGGCTAGAAGGGTCAAACAAAACCAAAAGTGAAAAGGACACAAACGAAACAGAAAGTGAAGGTAAACACACCAAAGACACAATGGCAGGGCATAATAATAGAAGAATGATCTATGATTTTGCCAAACCATCTTTAGAAGGTGCAAGACCTAGCATCGTATGACCGAATATTAAAACTAACAACTTTGAGATCAAATTGAGAACGATTCAAATTATCCAAAATAATCTTCAATTTGATGGTCATCCGGATGATGATCCAAACTTTCACCTTCAAGATTAACGGAGTTAGTGATGATTCAATTAGACTCCAGTTATTCCTTTTCTCACTACGTGATAGAGCAAACCTGAATACACTTACTTTTGGTTCCATCACCACTTGGGATCAAATGGCCGAAAAATTTATCTTCAAGTACTTTCCACCATAAAAAACTGCTAGATTAAGGAATTTAATCACAACATTCATTCAAGATGAAGGAGAGTCACATTATGAAGCATGGGAAAGATACAATAATTCAATAAGTAAGTACCCACATTATGGATTGAAACCTTGGTTTCAAATCCAAACCTTTTACAACGGGTTATATCCGGAAAGTCGTCTGATTATTGATGTTTCCGTCCGAGGTGTGTTTTGGGATAAAACACCAGGGGATGCACATGAGTTGATAGAAGACCTGGCCAACAACAGTTGTTCATAGCAAGTTCCAAGAAATAGGCGACCAAGACAGGGTGTTCATCAAGTTGATACATATCATTCTCCATCTTTACAAGTTGAAACACTTACAAACCGAATGAATCAAATTCAGATAAACAAGCCCAAGCAGTTTCTGATATGTGTTGGGGACCCCATATGAGTTCGAATTCTCAACAAGGGGAAATGTTTAACTCTCCGGAGCAAGTTGACTTTATGGGAAGTCAAGTTTGTCCTCAAAACAACCCATATAGCAACACATACAATATGGGCTGGAAAAATCATCCAAATTTCAGTTGGAGGGCAAGTGGTAGCAACTAACCCCCTGGCTTTCAACCAAGGCCAACATATCATAACCATCAACAATAAAGTCATCAACCGTATCGACAACAACCTCACAACCAATTGTAAAGTCGGCTGGATCGGTAGACATCCGAGCATGTTCTTGACGGAAGGAAACAAAATCAAAACCAAGAGACAAACAATAAACACGATCTATAATAAAATGGTTTCATTGATAAAACCTAATGATTACAAGATCGTTACAACATAAGAATCAAGACTCTAGGCAAGGGGAGATCGAGCATGATCTCCCCTCTCATCCGGCAGCCCTAGGCCCCGGGCCCATATTAGATGCTACTGGGCCCATTCGTGTGATTGGACCATGCGTATGGTTCAATCGTACGACTGGACCATGCGTATGGTTCAATCGTACGACTGGACCATACTTATGGTTCAGTCTTACGAATGACCCAATCGCATCTCTCAGTCGCACGACTGGCCCATTAGTAAGGCTCAGTCGCACAACTGAGTCTCATTCGCATATGCTCCTGCGAATGACCCAGTTTCATGTGTTTACAACATATCAGGTGTATTACATTAAGCCTAGACTATTCGACAAGCGACGGACACACTATATATGACTATATATGCTCAAACAAATTCCCCCTTGGATGTTGCTTGCGAATAGTAGATAACACCTCTTACAATCTTCAGTCAATCTTTGCTCTGGTTGTCAATAGAATCAAACGAAAACCATATTAGCCAATGTTTCCGCTCCGTCAGGTTGTTACAGTATCCCTGAAGATGAATTTAGGAACAATAGCTTTCGTTTACTTTGCAGAACACCATCACAGCATCAAGATTCCCCATATGACTGCTTTTTCCAGATAATGACATGAACAGTTTTCCATTGCTTCAATCTTCACACAGGCTAACCTGATTAACATTAACATCTGCAGAAATTTTCCTCTCACATTCAGCATATCCCAATATATAAACGTTGTGCTCTCTTGGCGTCTTCATACGGTGTATTGGGCAAAAGGTTGAAGGTTCCAATCCACAGCTGACAATATCAAACAAATCAGCATGCATGTAGATTCATCATCAGAAACCTGCTCACATCATCACTTTCTGATTGCGTCTTCAATTTCTCTATACATGGATTCCCCCTAAGAATGAGAATCCTCTCTGTGCGGATAAATATATAACTTTATTGGCCCATAAATAGTCAGATGCTCTTGACTACCCCACAAAATCAGCACCAATTGCTGACATCTTCTCTCCTCCCTTTCGTGTTCCAACTACATTCACCTATTCTGGAAGTCCAACGAATAATGGGGTATACATCAAACTTATTTGACAAAAGAATCTCAGGGTGAATGTGCTTTGCTCATCCTTAAATCTGTGCAAAAGGTAGTTCCAGACCTTTTTTTTCTTTTTTTTTTAAGGTCTGGAACACCGTTCATCTGTATGACGTGGAGGACAAATATCACATTCATGTGAATGGATGATACGAATGATATATTCGTGAGACTGGTCATAAGATTGGTCCAGTAGCATGATTGGTCATAAGACTGGTCCAGTAGCATGACTTGTCATAAGACTGGTCCAGTAGCATGACTGGTCATAAGACTGGTCCAGTAGCATGACTGGTCATAAGACTGGTCCAGTCATATTCCAGTCGCATTCCGGTCGTACGAATGGTCCATTAGCATGGTCCAGTCGCACGAATGGTCCATTAGCATGGTCCAGTCGCACGAATGGTCCATTAGCATGGTCCAGTCGCACGAATGGTCCATTAGCATGGTCCAGTCGCACGAATGGTCCATTAGCATGGTCCAGTCGCACGAATGGTCCACTAGCATGGTCCAGTCGCACGAATGGTCCATTAGCATGGTCCAGTCGCACGAATAGTCCTTTAGCATGGTCCAGTCGCACGAATAGGTCTGCACGCAGATTTTCAGATCTGCAGCCGCCAAAGCTGCCAAAAACCCTAATTTGATGAATTTTACATGAACCGAAACAAATTAGACATCATCAGATTCGCAAGGGTCATAGGAACGTCGTTTCGAGTTCAATTTTAACATAGAAACAACACACGTAACAAGATCTGAGCAAAACACGAAGAACACGAAGTGGGTTTAACGTCAAGATCTAAAATTAGATCCAGAAATCAAGAGCTCGGTTTGCTAGAATGATTGTTAGATCATTCCAGCAGTAACCGGCTCTGATACCAATTGTAAAGTCGGCTGGATCGGTAAACATCCGAGCATGTTCTTGACGGAAGGATAAACAACAGCAAAAACCAAGAGACAATCAATAACACGAACTATAATATAATGGTTTCATTGATAAAACCTAAAGATTACAAGATCGTTACAACATAAGAATCAAGACTCTTGGCAAGGGGAGATCGAGCATGATCTCCCCTCTCATCCGGCAGCCCTAGGCCCGGGCAGACTCCCTCCCCAAACCCTTAATCTCTCTACACATTGAAACTGGTATATATAGGCCTCGGCCCATATTAGATGCGACTGGGACCATTCATGCGATTGGACCATGCGTATGGTTCAATCGTACGACTGGACCATGCGTATGGTTCAATTGTGCGACTGGACCATACTTATGGTTCAGTCTTACGAATGGCCAATCGCATCTCTCAATCGCACGACTGGCCCATTAGCAATGCTCAGTCGCACGACTGAGTCTCATTCGCATATGCTCCTACGAATGACCCAGTTTCATGTGTTTACAACATATCAGGTTTATTACATTAAGTCTAGACTATTCGACAAGCGACGGACACACTATATATGACAATATATGCTCCAACAAATTCCCCCTTGGACGTTGCTTGCGAATAGTAGATAACACCTCTTACAAACTTCAGTCAATCTTTGCTCTGGTTGTCAATAGAATCAAACGAAAACCATATTAGCCAACGTTGCCGATCCGTCTGGTTGTTACAATATCCCTGAAAATGAATTTAGGCACAATAGCTTTCGTTTACTTTGTAGAACACCATCACAGCATCAAGATTCCCCATATGACTGATTTTTCCAGATAATGACATGAACAGTTTTCCATTACTTCAATCTTCACACAGGCTAACCTGATTAACATTAACACCTGCAGAAATTCCCCCTCACATTCAGCATATCCCAATATATAAACGTTGTGCTCTCTTGGCGTCTTCATACGGTGTATTGGGCAAAAGGTTGAAGGTTCCAATCCACAGCTGACAATATCAAACAAATCAGCATGCATGTAGATTCTTCATCGGAAACCGGCTCACATCATCACTTTCTGATTGTGTCTTCAATCTCTCTATACATGGATTCCCCCTAAGAATGAGAATCCTCTCTGTGCGGATAGATATAACTTGATTGGCCCATAAATAGTCAGATGCTCCTGACTACCCCACAAAATCAGCACCAATGGCTGACATCTTCTTATTTTTTCTTTTTTTTGTTTTTTTTTTAGTCTGGAACAAATGCGGATGAGTCAATGCGGATGGTCCATTCGTGCGATTGAACATACGACTGGTCCAGTCGCACGACTGAACATACGACTAGTCCAGTCGTACGAATGGTCCATTCGGATGGTCACGTCGTACGAATGCTCATTCGCATGGCCCAGTCGCATGAACGGGTCTGCACCCAGATTTTCAGATCTGCAGCCGCCAGGGCTGCCCAAAACCCTAATCTGACGAATTTTACGTGAACCGAATCAAGATAGACATCATAAAATTCGCAAGGGTGATAGGAACGTGGTTTCGAGTTTGATTTTAGCATAGAAACACCACACGTAACCAGATCTGAGTAAAACACGAAGAACACGAAATGGGTTTAACGTCAAGATCTGAAATTTGATCCAAAAATCAAGAGCTCGGGTTGCTAGAATGATTGTTAGATCATTCCAGCAGTAACCGGCTCTGATACCAATTGTGAAGTCGGCTGGATCGGTAGACATCCGAGCATGTTCTTGACGGAAGGAAACAAAATCAAAACCAAGAGACAAACAATAAACACGATCTATAATAAAATGGTTTCATTGATAAAACCTAATGATTACAAGATCGTTACAACATAAGAATCAAGACTCTTGGCAAGGGGAGATCGAGCATGATCTCCCCTCTCATCCGGCAGCCCTAGGCCCCGGGCCCATATTAGATGCGACTGGGCCCATTCGTGCGATTGGACCATGCGTATGGTTCAATCGTACGACTGGACCATGCGTATGGTTCAATCGTACGACTGGACCATACTTATGGTTCAGTCTTACGAATGACCCAATCGCATCTCTCAGTCGCACGACTGGCCCATTAGTAAGGCTCAGTCGCACAACTGAGTCTCATTCGCATATGCTCCTGCGAATGACCCGGTTTCATGTGTTTACAACATATCAGGTGTATTACATTAAGCCTAGACTATTCGACAAGTGACGGACACACTATATATGACTATATATGCTCCAACACCAATTTTGACCTAAAAATCAAAATCAATATAAAAAATTCCAACATCAAGGCCCAAAAAGTGGTTCACAATTAGAAAAGAAATGCAATTTGGAAGAGATGATGGTACACTTCCTATCTACAGCCCAAAGTCATCATTAAAGTTCTTTAGTTCGTCACCAACAACATGAGATGGAGTTAAGAAACCACCGAGCAACAATGAAAATTATAGAAGCTTAAGTTGGAGAATTTTCAAGACAATTATTCGAAAGACAACAAGGTGGTCTTCCGAGTAACACCAAGCTCAATCCAAAAGCTCAAATGATAGCGGTCATAACTAGAAGCGGCAAGACCACTCATTCGGATAAATTAGATTCTACATCCGAGCCAATTGTTAAGAAGGAAGTTGAGGTTCAAGATGAGGTGCAACATACTAGGCAAAGCTCATCAAGTACCGCATAAGTCAAAGAACCATTGAGAGTATACAAGCCCACTATTACTTATCCTACTACATTAAAAAAAGAAAAGATGTAAGAACAATATGGTAAAATCCTTGAACTTTTCAAACAATAGCCTATTAACTTACCATTTGTTGAAGTATTGGCATAGATGCTCCTCCCTCATAACCTTTTTTCCCTCCAAAATGACTGTTGTAGCCATCTTAAATAGGCATGACTTCGAGAATGGCACCTAGACCAAACCTCCTATGTTTACACCTCATGATTATGATACTTGAAAAGTTCGAATGGAAGATTTTATAAAGAAACAAGATCTAAGACTATGGATCTTAATCCTAAATGGTCCATATGTCCCCATGGTCCAAGCTACTATTGAAGATGGAATTTTGATTCCTAAATATCCTACAAAATACTCATATGAAGATCCGAAGAAGATGGATGTAGACTCTAAAGCATTATTCCTGATTAGGATGAGCATACCGAATAGAATCATTCATGGATTCAAGAAGTTCGCAACTACTCAGAAGTTGTGGGAAACATTGAAGGTTAGATTTGAAGGAACTAAAAACATGAAGGAGAACAAAAGAGATGTCTTAAAGCTGAAGTTGAAAACTTTGGTTTCACAAAAGAGATGTCTTAAAGCAGTAAAGAGCATGTTATGACTCTGATCACAAAATTTGGAAAAAACTCAGAAGATTGTACCCAAGCTCCTTGACAAAGTTTACCTTTTCAATGCTGAGCTTACCATTGGTGACCTTGCCCCTTCCAGAAATGTAACCACCTTCATCTCCTCCAAAAGCAACTAGTCCTCCATCAATTCTCTCAAAGTTATGGAGTAGTGACCTATTGCCTGTCATGTGCCTGGAACAGCCACTATCAATGATCCAGACATTCTTGTTTGTCTTGAGTTGTTCATGCACAAAGAAAATGATTAGCTACATTTGGAAACCCAAGCCTTACTTGTCTTGGCCTCACTAAGTATAATAGAAGGTAATGCAACAGTAATAGATCCTATGGTTGTGCTAGAGGGATCTTGAGCTGTTGTTGATGGAGAAACTTCAGTCACTTGATCTTTCTTAGACTTTCACACCACCTTTGGAGTCTTTGACTTGACCTTCAAAGCCTCGGAAGCTTTTGGGACTTCGGAAGTTTTGATGACTGAACCTTCGGAAGATTCTACAGTCACTGCAGCAGACTTCAGTGCTTCGGAAGAATTTCTTTCTTCCGAGACCAACTTTTCTTCCGAAGGTAATTTTCCATTTACCTTCTTCTTTGATTTGGAGCTTCCAAAGGAAACAGATTTTCCTTCCGAAGCTTGAGTCTTCTTGAAACTCTTTGAAGTCTTTGTCTTGGTCATATGGACAGTACTTTTTGGATTGTATGGACAATCCTTAGCAATGTGAGAGGTACTTTCACACATGACACACAACATTTTCTTCTTCACAAGAGTATTCTTATGAGAGCAAGACTGTCTTTGGTCACTTCCCTTCTCCACCTTCATCTTTGTAGATGCTGAGATAGTTCTTTTGGGCTGTGAACTGTTCTTAGAGTTTGATGGTCCAGGCTGTGCAGCAGGGGTACACAGCAGATCAGTCTTCTTCTTGGTATTGAGATGATTTGAACAAGAACCAGAACTCTTAGTTGAAGAGTTTTGATTGATGTCTTTAGTCTTTACTACTTCAAACCCTATAGAGATAAAAACTTGTTTCTGCTTAGAGTCAAAAGTAGCCTTGATCTCTTGAGCCTTCTTAGCTTTTCTTTTGCTCTTCCTGATCAAGTTCTTTCTCTTTGACTTGGTCATCACAGTAGTCTTCTTCTCCTCAGAAGGATAGTGGCCCTTCTTAGAATCCTCCTCTTCACTCTTCTCAGAGGAATTCTTCACTATCTATTCTTCATCCTCTTCACTTATAGTATCTATAAGAGGAAGCTCATCTTCACAAGTTCCATACCTAGGAGATCTTACAGACAATATTGTGTGTGGAGTAGCTATCTCATTTGATCCCAGTCCCTGTCTATTTTGATAACATGCCTTGTTGTGCAGGGACGAGGATATCATGTTCTTGAAGGTCTCTTCTTCAAGAACACTCTTTTCTGCCCTGGCTTTGCTGATCACAAGCTCAGCCTGGCACTCAGTCAGCTTAGTTATGAGATCTTGGATTTGAGTCCTAAAATCTGTATGCTCATGTTTTAGAACCGAAATGGTTTTCTCTAAGTCCTCTATCTTTAGTTTATAATCATTTTTAGACTTTCTAAAATCAGATTTTAAAATGTTTAAGGACTCAAGATCAGATCTCATTTCCAAGTTATAGGACCTATATCTGTTAACTTTAGCAATGCATTTAGGAGTACAGAGATGTTCCAATACCTTGGCTTCATCATGATCTGTCATTAGTGCTTGGTTTGAAGAAGCATCTTCCACCTGAAAGCTCCAGTCAAAGCCTCCTTCTTCAACAGCAACAGCAGCTTGTTGCTTTGGCTTCTCATTCTGAGGGGCTTTGTCAGTGTAGTTTTGTCTGGTTTGTGCTTGGCCACCATTTGTTTTAGGTGCCTTACACTCTCTAGAAAAGTGGCCCATCAAGTTACAGTTGTAACACTTGACTTTGCTTTTATCCAAGCCAAACTTTCCACTGATTGCATTGCTTGGAAACCTCCTTCCAGTTCTCTTGTAGAACTTTTTGGCTCTATGAGTGAGAAGAGCCATCTGCTGGACTATTTTCATATATTCCAGGTCATCTGAATGGATACAATCCAGGTCTTCAAGAGTGAAAAGAGAGTTGCCATAACTTTCATCAGAAGACACAAAGGCTTGAGAAGAGCTTGTCTCTTGGAATGGGCTTCCTTGAGTGTAGTTCTCCCTGGGTGTCTCTGGAAAGGTGATGAAAGGACCCTTTGGTGAGTTGTCAGGGTAGCATATGAGATGATGTTGGAGTTCTATGCTATCCCTTTCAACTACATGCAGGGCTGAACCCAATTGATTTTTAGAGTTGCCAGATGAACCTTGCATGTTCATCTCCATCTGGTAGCCACTGAGAATCCCATATAACTCTGTCAGAGTAAGAGTTTTGAGATTTTCAGTCTTCTTGATTACCACACAATAGTATGTCCATTGCCTAGGAAGTGAGGACATGAACTTCCTTACAATGTCTCTGTTTTCAAGAGGAACTCCTCCATCCACAAGGGTATCCACTATCTCAACATACCTAAAGTATTGCTGAGTCATGGTTTCACCTGTTTTGAAGGTGAAGTTTTCAAACTGCTGCTTCAGGAGATCCTTCTTGTTCTCCTTGGCTTCAGATGAGCCTTCATACATCAGTTTTAGTGCATCCCAGAGCTGTTTAGCTATTTTGCACTTCTAACCTTTGTACATAGAGTTTGGAAGGGCAGTTTGAAGAGCAGTCATGGCTTTTCTATCAATCTCTACTCTCTTCCTATCTTCATCATAATAGTTAGCCACATCTTTGGGGATCATACCAGCACCAGTAGCAGAAGGAGTGCTGGGTATGAAAGGTTCATTTTCAACAGATTCCCACATTCTTGAGTCTAGAGACCTGATGAAACCTTCCATTCTCATACACCAGGTATCAAAGTCATCAAGAGTGATCAGTGGGGACTTGTTCATGGTTCTAGTTTCCATATCAGTCTTTGAAATGGATGCCATTTTGAAAGTTTAGTATTTGTGTGTGAGGGATCTTAAGATGGTGAGATCTTATATCAAGAGCCTGAAATGCTCTGATACCAATTGCAGGACCGGTGAAGGGCTTAACAATTACAACACAACAACACAAAGAGGAGATTAACCAAACTTGATCAAACAGTAAACTGAATTAACCGCACTAATAATACAAAGAACACAAGTAATAATAAAGAGACAGAACAAGAGATTTGGGTTTCAAGGATGTAGTATATTGCTTTCTCAAGTTCTATTACAAGTGTTACAAAGCATAAAGAAAGATACTAGAACATGGAATACTTATACTACAACCTACAGCCGGCTATACTTTGAAAGCCAGCTGGATACAATTGACTAGACACAAACAAAATCAATTGTAGAATCAAAAGGCATATCTGCGTTTTGACCTTGTGACTATGACATGTCATAGCTCACATCCTTATCTATTACAAAAAGGATAAAGTACATAAAGTAGAAGGTTACAGACTCAAGACCTCAATGTACAGTTACCAAAAGCATGGACCTTTTCACCAACTCATGTAAGTTGGTGACTTTACAGAGATGCACCGGAAAGGTGTCCAGCTTTATGGGACAGTACATCAGATAAAGCATGTTACTAAAAGTCTTCGGAAGAAATCTGTCTTCATAGGATGAGGCTTCGGAAGACTTTGTCTCTGAGGCTTCGGAAGACTTCATATTTGGCTTCGGAAGATATTGGTCTTGGCTTCGGAAGATTTTACACTTAGAATATTTCTAGTGCAGGGTGTAAAACTTGCGAAGCAATTCTACTTCAGTTCTTTAGTGCATTGCTTGCAAAGAGAATTTGGATGTTTTGGTTTGCATCAGACTTAAAGGAATCTTTACATCACATATCCAGAACTAAAAATGATAAAGTGTTAATTAACTAGTGAGCGGCTGATCAACTACATCATTAGACCAGAGTGTCTGTACCAAAGTACATTGGCGGATGCTGTGTTACGCCATTTAGAAACAACATAGTACTGAAGCTGCTAACTTCTAATGTGTCGATTGCCTGTCTATGTTGTACATACCTTTTTGTTAACAAGGAATAGATGTAAAGTGATTTATTCTTTCGTGTTTACCTTTTATAGTATAAATACCTCTCATTTGTATAGTTTTGAGGTTAGCTAGTTAGCTTACTTGTTTATCTGCTTATTGTAATAATTTGTATTTAGAAAAGATTAATCAAGTGTATACTTTGAAAGAACTTCTTGTGTCCTTCTAATTACTTAAAGTATATGTGTTTGTTAAGTTAGACATTTGACTTAGATTCCACATTTATCATCTGCGATCAAACAGAAAAATCTTGTTAAGTCTATAACCCATTCCAACAATATGTAACACGATGAACTGATATATATGACACTTAACGCATCAAACAAAATGAGCTGAGATATTTGACACAATGAGCAAAATACCCTCCACTTTTACTATAACCATTCCCTTATTATTATTGGTATAAAACTATTATTATTATTATTATAAATATATAATGTAAAAAGATATTGGCTTCTTTATTGAATAATTTCTTTGATAAATACGAAAAGAATGAAACCAAATTAGAATTTGGAATTTGAATTGAATAGAATTCTGAATTCAGATTGTTTTTTTCTTTCAAATCTAAATATAGTTTCGAATTTAAAATTTTAATAATAGATTCAATTAACTAGGATATTGATTAATATTTCATTTTATATGCACACCTACTTCTAACAATAAGACGTGACATTTTATTACTTATATATATATATATATATATATATATATATATATATATATATATATATATATATATATATATATATATATATATATATATATATATATATATATATACATACATACATACATACATACTAGTAAAATCGGGCACGATGTAGCGGCGGCGACAATTTACATTCCGATACTCGCTTCACTTAGTTTATCAATCCTTTCATTATATCTTGTATTGTACTTTTGTTTTTTATATTCGTAGTATATGTTTAGTTTATCATTTCATGAGTCTTACAGGTCTCAATTAAATAATATAAATGCTAGTCACAAATGGGTCTATACATCATATATATTAGTAATAACACACCAAAAACAGTTGTCTAAGGAACATCATTTATATATACAAAGGGAGCTATTGAGTTTAATTGTTTAGCTAATATCATACATACATACATAAAAAAGCAACAATATGATCTATCTAATATTGGTAGTTTAATGTACATAACAAAAACCAACCAAAAACCATCAAATATGAGTAGAGCTGAAACGGTCATTGCTCCTTAGGTACCATTTAATTCGTAGCTCTACTTTTGATGTTTAAAGTACCAATAAAATAGCTTTTCCGTTTTCATACCTAGTAAAATAGGTCAACCAAAAATAAAGTAAATTGAAATCAACATCAAGGTTTGTAATCTTCAAGAGCAACTAGAAAATTGTAACATATTTTATATGCAACTAATGACCAATAAAGAAGCTAAAGTCAATATGCACAAATTAGTTAAGCAGAACAGCAGCATTCTAGTAGAACCGACATGCTTAAATTGTTAGGAATAAGAATGATCATTATATAAAAAGTTAAAAACTATATAAATCTTTATAGTATGTTTATTTCTATTAATTAGTTTAACAAATTAATAATTTGTTATCTTCTCATAGAAATAAGCATTCAGACAAAATGTATGTATAAACAATTACATGAGTTTGAGGTGAGAAGCAAGGAAAAAAATTATTGGTTAATAATCATAGCTGACAAATCACTTGCCTGACCAGGTCCACCACCATATTCACCATGCTGATCCTAAGATACTATATTCACCATGCTGATCCTAAGATACTATGAGACATCTTGCAATTAAGAAAGTTATAAAATTCAAACAACGTAAATTATTTAAGAATTAATCAAAACACAAGTTGCAAACAAAAATGCTTAGTTAAATTGTCTACCTGACACCGACTTATAAATTGTTAGCATTATGCTCCAACACAACATCAATGGAGGGACCTGCAAAAGGCGTCCAAAACATGTTTACACGTTAGTAAAAGACGTTAACTAAAAATACATGTATACACAATAGTAAAAGACGTTAACTAAAACACGAGACATACCTACATAAACATTAGTTCAACGACAACAACCAAAGTGAAAAGCATCTGATGCATTATGTTCCAACGCAACATAAACGTTAGTTCAATGACAACACAGAGACCTGCAAAAGGCACCCAAAAATATGATACAAATAATAAATGATGATATGCAATAAAATATTTGAAAACAAGAGAATTGGGTGGGTCAATTTGAAACCAAACAAAGTGAAGAGCATCTGATGCATTCTTTTGTTAAGTTATAGTGAGATTTGTAAACTATATAATAGAAGATGTAATTAAAGCAATTGATTTACATATATAATAGGAAGTCAAACGTTGTCAAATGCTCCTGGTGTAAAAAAAGAATCAACAAAATCACATGATTTGAATCATATTATTAAATTTGTACAGTTTCGTTGTAAACCAAACTTTTTTTTGCTTGTAAAAGAGAACCCCATCATAAAATACACAATGTTGGAGGAAATCATCCAAGTTTGGACATGTGTATTATATTAATCTTATATAGATATGTAAATTGATTAATCGTGTTTGTGATGGTTTAAGTTATCAATCTAACATCAGTTTCATTGAAAATAGTATGACCTGAAACATATGTTATAAAATCAAAATAATACACGTATCAACAATAAACGTATAGATGCTAGAAATTATGATGCACGGATCTAAATTCAAAAGAGTGCATCTTGTGTTTAAGAACATCAAAGAGCAATGTGAATTCAATATTTGACCAAAAACTATCGGTAGATTTGTGTGCACAACCAAACAACACATGACATACAAACACACCAGCGATATCTTTTTAGTTTTAAATGGAATAAAAAATCATTAAATTATAACTCATAACAAAAATTCAAGAAAAGAGCATTGTGAATTGATAAGGTTATGAAGAGGTGAAGATATACTTGAGCTTGCTTTGTGGTGACTTCCACTGCCCAATCACCAACACAGTTGAGTGCTAAATTCATTTTGGAAGAAGATTAACCTTAATTAACAATAGAAACAAGCTAATTAATGTTGCAGACAAAGTAAAATAACACAGATTCACAGGTGTAACATCTGCCCATTTTCAAGACTTAAACCTAAACCCAAATCCGTTTGAGTCTATTTTAGAAATCAAATTCATTAGTTATCAAATTAATTTATTTTAATCTTTCAAATACAATAATTATACCATTTATTCAAAATCTATTTTATTAAATTATTTTAGCATTTTGTAAAAGGTTTTGTGATTTTAAAATCTATATAAAATTATAAAGTTTGTATGTCATTTATGAGTTCTCACCATTAAATTAAAATAAATAATTAGTAGAGAGTTATTTTAAGAATTATAAAATTTATAAGGTTTTATAGATTTATTTTTCTTAAATATGGTTCTAATAAATCTAGGGGTTAAAGTGTCATTTTTAAAACTCATCTTAAAACCTTTAAACATAAAATAACAAATCCACAAAACACCAGGGACCAAAGGTGTAACTTTCCAAACTAAACTTCCCACCACCGTCAACCTCCTTGCTCCGGCCTCACCTCCGGCCAAACTCCGCTGAACACCAAACCACCTATAACGCCTGATTAACTTGCAATTAAATCGTTCATACACCTTCGCACACCGGTTTCGAACATAAAGACACTATTAATTGAATTAATTCGGTTGATTAAGGTTGTGCACCCGAAACCGACAATTGCAATCAAAGTGTGAGCTCGTTCGACTCAAAACAGATTAAGCCATACCTTTATGATCGAGGGCAAATCATCAAAACAACACCCTTAAACAGTTTCGACCCCCAATTGCATCTGAAAAACACACAGACCTTGAAGTTCATCGACCTCATACCCGTCGACCTGCAACCTTGCTATTATCGATCTTCTGAGTATCCTTAAACCCAATTGAAGGAGGGCTTTGAATTGTAATCACCTACGAAACCTTCATACAAAATTAATTGGATTATTATCAACGTTTATATCTCAATCCACACTCAACCTAGCCGCGACTTTTTTCTTCTTGTTCTAATCGATTTGCTCCAATACAGGTAATTAATCACACAAACATCTTCATATTTACATTATGAACAAAAGCCCGATGTTTATTACTGTAATCATAGTCAAATTCGAGTTCAATTTGAAGCTATTACAATCTAGGGTTCTTGAGAAAATTTGGGGATTTTATTTACATTTGTTTTATAAATTTCGAATCAAAGATTGACAGATTCAGGGCCGTGGCCCAATGGTAAAAAGAACATTACATATATGCGGGTGACCCAGGTTCGACCCTGGGCACCAACATATATTTTTTTTCTTCTAAATCATTTATTTATTTATTTATTTATTCATTAGATTTAAAACGTTTATTATTATATCATAATAGAAATATTACTTTGTTAACTATAATTATTTTAGTAATTATTTATTAATCTTTGAAAACTTTTAAAAGTTATAATCTCATTTTCTTAAGAGTTTAAATGCTATAACAAAACTTATTTATAAGTTTATACTTTATAAAATCACCTTAAATCAAACCTAAGTTGTTTCAGATCGTTCTAAAACAATATTTGTTAAATCATCTAAATAATTAATTATATAACTATTTAGATCAAGTCACTGTTTAATTAATTATTAAATTAATTTTAAAGGTTTTAAAAACTTATGATTTTAAATTAATTACTTTATAAAGAATAACAAAGATTATAAAAATATTATTAATTATATTTATGTAGTTAAAATGTTATAAACCTATTATGGATCAAATGTAGATTATTGTAAAACATTATAAATCTATATGATAAATAAATAATTATTCAAATAGTTATTTAAATAATTATTTAAATAATTAATTATTCAATGATTTATTTAAACATGTTATATCATAAATAGTTAATAAAATTATTCTTTAAACTTTTATTTAAATCCTTGAAACTTATAAAATAATATTATTTGCTATTATACTTTATTCTTATTTTTAAGGTGTTGTATTATAAGACCTTTATAATAAACCATTTATAAGTTCAAAACTATATAAAATGATTTTAAATAATTTTAAAGTCATTTAAATAAGTATTCAATTAATTCTCATTATCAAATTTTGAATAATTGATTATAAAATTAATTATTTCTTTTCACATATTATACTTAATCATTATTAAGTCAATAAATTAAATTAGTGAATCATTTTTTCATAATCTTAATTAATTTATTCCATCTTTATTGAACCAAAATATAATCGATTCATTATTTTATTTAATTATATAAACTCCCAAATTTCCAATTGAAACCCTAGTTCACGTCTATTCGTTAATCTCACCTTTAAACTTAACCTTGGAATACATATACGTTAGGTATCTTGTGAAAAGGAATCGTTGGAGCATCGTTAATTTCTTACTATCATCTTATCTATTTCATGTGAGTATTTTTATACCACTTTTATATTTTTACACTTTGGGGTGAAACATGTTACTTTATAAACTTTGCACTTGTAAACACGTTTGATTCTTGTAAACTTATGGTATTTCACCTGTATGTTGTGGTTAGTTGAACTTTGTGGCTACCATGTAATGTCGAATATATGTACAATCATTAACTATTGCTAGCCTAGCGAAGTTATAGATCTATGGGCCAGACAAGCCTGCTTGGTTGATCCAAGTACACTTAGCTAATCGTATATACTTTTAAACGTTTGAGACTTGTAAAACTTTGTCGAGGTTTGATTGTGCATTCTGTCTTACATCCCTAATTACTTTGTTCTCTAACTTACAACATGAATTGCCATCTTTTATATACTTATGTATTGGAAACTATGGAAATCTCACCAACATTATTGTTGACCTTTTATTTTTAACATGTTTCAGAAAATACTCAAGCTTGATCGTCATTTTTGAAGTTGTTCATACCTAGGAATGGACCTAGTTAACTTAATGAATGAGCTTGTTATATTCTTTATATTGCGATCTTATTTGAGACTTATGCTTGTAATGTACCTTTCAAACTTATGAATAATATATTTAGTGGACGACACGTGGAATCTTATGCTTATGCTTATGACTTGGATCTTTAGACGTTATGTCTAATATATATAAATCTCATCAAGGTTTTGATTTTATAGACCCAAGAAATTTGTGTGACTCATAGACACCTGTATTCTGGATTTCCTGGCAAAAGGCCCTCGGGCTAAGGCAAGCATAACGCATAAATCCTACGGGACTAGTTATGCTTACCTGGGGATCTCTAGGATGAGTGATAAACTATGGTCAACATACATAAGTTTCTAAGGCAAATGTGTCAATTTTCCTTGACGTGTCAACGTTTCCAAATGGTAATGCGTTACCAAATGGAACCATCCGGTTTATATTTAAAATATCAAAAATCCTTGATTCCTTGGACTGGTTTATCATCAAAACTCTAATATCTTCTCATTTCTATCTTACAGAATGTTCCCGTTAATATTGAACTCGTTATACTCCTCAATTCCTACGTTTAAACAACGTTATACGTTGTGCGCCTTATGTAACTCTCTTCATACCTTAACCAACATGTACATGGATCTTAATACATCCAAAGATATTGGTTGACTAAATCGAATGGTTTTCTTTTAAACTTAAAATTGTTACTTAGGGTTTTCAATGTTCTTAAAGTGTATCCCATAACCGAAATCATGCAATGCCAAAAGGTTAAATACCTGCATCCCGGGATACCTTGTCTATGCAAGGTATACACATAAATTTGATTCGACCGTTGGATCCGTTTATTTGACCTGGAACTCATGAGATGGATTTTCGCTTATAGGTACGCGTGTCTACCGTAAAGTTGTGGTTGACGTAACACTTTGAGAAATCAACGCATTTCCCTTTTATTTTGAACCGAACGTTTACATCTCATTATTGTGTTGAATCATTTCCATGATTGCTTTTGTTTTCCTGACTTAAACCATTCAATATTTGAGAACCTAACACAATTAACTACGTAATCCCGAACTTTAACCTTAATCCTAGCAAGCATGATTTCTTTTTCCCGTTAATGTTACATTGTTGGAATTTGAAGTTTCTGAATTTCTAGCTGATATTCTCTTCGTTTGCTAAGTCGAGCTTTATAAAACTTCAAACCGTTTTGCATCGTAGGCAATGCAAGAGTCCGCAAGTCAACCTATGACTAAGGACACTCGTATCCCCTAAATGATTCTATCTCATCAAAATAGGGGTGACTCCCTTACTTTGGTGATGACTTTCCATTCGCTATCATTGTTCTTATGAAATTTTATCGTCAAGACAGAAGTGAACCTCATACCTTGATGACGATTTCCTCCTTTTTGTTTTTATGAATTCGTATTTTACAAATGGAATTACCTCCTTAAAATAGGAGTAAAATTTCGTATCTTGATGACGGTTTTCAATTTTTGTATTGTGTGTTTTATGAAATCTCATCCTCTGAATCGGGTGATTTCCATCTTTTGAGGATAGATTTCAATCATTTTCCTTTGGAACTCGTATTTCACGAATGAAATGACCCCACCAAAATAGGATTGAACCCCGTACTTTGGTGACAAAGGTCAGTTCTCTATTGTTTTCTTGTTATTATGAAATTCAATCATCAAGATAGGCGTGAAATCCATACCTTGATGATAATATCACCTGCTTAAAATTTTATGGATGGTATTTTCCTCAAATGAAATGACCCCATCAAAGTAGGAGTGAATTCTGTTCTTTGATGAAACTTCACTGTTTAGGAGTGATTCTCCTTACCTTAATGGTAAGTTACCTCATTTTATTCTTGTGGATCCTCAACAATGAGTTGGGATCAAGCTCTCGTTTGGTAGTTAAGAGTCATACTTTGGGAAATACACCACCAAGCTAGGAGTGATAACCACATCTTGGTGAGTATTCCCATTCCTTGATCTCAGAATTACCAAGGTTTTTTAAGACTTCAATTGACAAGAAACATGTAATAACTTGAAGGGTGGACACCGTTATCTGATTTATCGATGATAGTGTTCCAGCCAGTCAAGCTAAAGCATGAATCTCGAACTCAAAAGAGGTCGTTGTTACTTTAGGGTAACCCTAATTCCAAGCCTGGAACATTTAAATTTTAAATCGATTTTGTTGATGCATGTATGTCCCTAGATCATGAGCTGTAATGTAATAAATCTTGTCTGTCTGATTATGATGTAATTGTATCGATTAATGAAATGATATAAATTGTTTGTTACTTGTGATGTTTAATATTTCATTAATGAGTCGTGATTGAATTGATTGGGTTTATGAATGTTTGAATGAGTGCACATTATGTTATATTAAATAAAACATTCAAACTTAACTTAATGAAGTTCTCATGCGAATGGCCCATGCGAATGGACCACACGCATGAATAACTTCATACGATTGACTAAATCGCACGACTGAACCAGGAGACTGGATCAGTCGTATGATTGACACATAAGATTGACTCAATCGCACGACTGAACACTCAGTCGTGCGGATGATTCAACCGCATGGTTCAATCGCACGACTGAACCATACTTATGGCCCAGTCGCACGATTGAACAATACTAACCTATAAATAGACCCAATTCGTGGGAAAACGGAAGCGTTCTTCCCATTACGATTCCAGACGTACCCTTGCCGTCCAGAAGCCTCCCAAATCGTTCTCCAAGTTCATAGAACACATCAGATCGGTTCCTAATCGATTTCTGACGTTGATTTCAATTCGTGATTGATTTATCGTGTGTTCTCACTGATTGGATCGCCAATCAAATAGGATTCCGCACTATTTGAGTTGGTTTAACACGTAATCACTCGGTATTTCGTTCAAATACCAGGTCCTAACAAGTGGTATCAGAGCTTTGGCTCTTGATTTCGTGTTGATTCAATCAAGATTGCATAAAAGTTTGTGTTTTTGCACGAAAAACGCAATCTTTAGCATCAAAAGTGATCTTGGACGTTCCCTGCTCATCGAAGTTCAGTTTCTACGGACTTAGACGATTTGGACTTGCAAAATTTCGAATTTTTACGGCTGAAACCCGTCAAACCTAGAAATTTTCGCAAAACAGCAGCTTCAGTCGCACGAGTGACCCATTCGCACGACTGGACTCCATTCGCAGTGCTCATTCGCACGACTGGACCTAGTCACACCCTCATTCGGCCGACTGAACCGTTCGTTCGCATAGCTCATACGCACCAGATTCATTCGCATGACTGAACCATTCGCCCTGTTCAGTCGCACGGTTGAACCAATCGCAGAGTTCATACGCACGATAAGACCATTCGCATCCTTCAGTCGCATCAGTTAAAGTTGATTTGATTAGATTCTAAGTTTATTAACCATGGAAGATCAGATGTCAGCCTTTACTGCTGGGAAGGACTCAAGAATTCAGAACCTGCTGCTGCTTGAGAGTGAGGTGGGTAATCACAATAAACCACCAAAGCTCTTGACTTTAGATGAGTTTCCCCACTGGAAACAACGTTTTGAGATCTACCTCAATGGAGTAGATCCTAATCTGTGGGAAGCTATCGAGGTTGGGTATAGTACACCGGTGGGAGCAGATGGAGTAAAATTAACGTTAAGTGGGATGACTGACGCACAGAAAGTAAAGTATAATGCAGAGAAAAGGGTTTATGCGTTGATAACTCAGTCGATCCCCAAAGACATATTCCACCAGTACTCAGAGAACAAGCAGTCCAAGAAACTGTGGGATGAGCTAGAGAAAAGATATGATGGGAATGCATCATTAAAGGCAATCAAGGCAAAGGAGTTAAAGAAGGAATTCGATAACTTCTCATCGATTGGTAACGAGAGTTTAGATGAAGTCATAGACAGATTCTACCACTTAATGAGCGAGTTGCATACACATGGAGTGGAAACGACTATGGAAGAGAAAGTAAGCAACTTCGCAGATGGATTGCCTGATAAGTGGGCTTCATTCGTGTCTAATCTTAGACAGAATGGAATGCTTGTAAAGCTGGATATAAATGACTTTATTCTCAAGCTGCGTGAAGAAGCACTAAGGATGAAGTATAGAGCACAGAAGTCTTTGTATACACAAAACCCAGCTTTATACAATGCCACGCCTCAAGCTAAGACATCTGGAGCACCTCTCCAGACAGCATTTGTGTCTAGCTCGTCAGGTCCTTCACATGCTTCTCCTTCTGGATCAGACACGTCAGGGTCGTCATGTACCCACTATATTGGATCAGAAGCAAGTGCTACCAAATTAAAGACCGAGAACCTCGGTAATGTGACCGTAGAAGTAGCACGAGAGCATATGGATCTTCTAGCCGCAGTAGTTCATTCATATGATGGACTTGTGGCTGGGAAGATTGGAAACTGTCATCTGGCAGATGAAGACTACGAGCAGGTAGATGAAATGGAGCTTGAAAGAATGGATATAATGTGGGCCTTAGCTAGCGCTGTCCGAAGGGCGAAAAAGTTTGTTAAGAAGACAGGACAAAATTTGATAGCTACTAAGGACACCACATTTGGCTTTGACAAGAGCAAAGTGACCTGCTTCAACTGTGGAGAGAAAGGACACTTCAAGAGGGAATGTGTCAAGCCAAAGAAGACGGGTAATGGGAACCCGTTCTCATCCTTTACTCGCCAAGACAAGCAAGCTTCCAGTTCTACTTCATCAAACAAGGACCCAAAAGCCTTGACTGCTCATGATGATGAAGGACAGGACTGGAGTTTTAGATTTGTCTCACCAGAATCTAACATTGCCAGTGTTGAAGATATTGATGATGATTCTGCGAGTGAAGGTGATTTAGCAGTTGAAATAGCGATGTCACACAGTGAAGAAACAACTGCAGCTGAGGTCAGTTACACACCAAAGGAGGAGACTTCCACGTCAGAAACAGAAAAATCAGAATCACCAGAACCAGAGACATCTGATGCTGCGTTGATGGCTAACTCTTCTGAAACAACACAGGTAAGTACAACTGACCAAATGTTTAATAATCATGCTTGTTCTAACTGTGATATGTTTAGGAATAGCATTGATGAAAAATTTGCTAGGTTATTAGATCACAATGATAACTTAGTTAAGGATTTACAACTATGCACTGAGGCCAATAGAGTTCTAAAACAAAATGAGCATAGTTATAAAGAAAAGATAGACCTATTGACTAAACAACTTAGGGAAACCGAAGTAGTTGCCTTTAATCAAGCAAATGACATTAGGTACTATCTAAACTCCCTAGAGGACACTAAGAAGCAAAAGGCAGTTCTAGAAGTAGAAGTTAATTCCTTAAAACAGAAACTGCATAGTTGGACTAGTTCTTCACACATAGTTCAACACTTAGTGAGAGAAAGAAATAATGGGGAGGGATTAGGATACAAAGTGGTTCCACCACCACCTGAAACCTTGATGAACACCAAGTCTAAACCAGTAAACAACAACCCAATCAAGGATCATGTGGTGACCACTCCTCTTGTTACTGATCCAGACACTTCATGTTCAACTACTGAATCTGGACAGAAACAAAAGGAGGCCACTTCAAAGGCAAAAGGTAAATTGCCTTGTGTTAATCTGGAAAATGAATTTGAAAAAGTTAACTTAAAGTCAGGGTCAAACAGAGTCAAACCAGAACCTAAAAAGACTTCAGTCGTTAATTTTTCACATGCTACAAGTCAAAAACCAGTTAACAAAAGGATGGAACAAGTTAAACAGGTTAAAACAGTTAAATTTGTTAAACCAGAGAAAACATCAAACATGCAAGAGTCAAAATCTAAACTGATTGATGTTCCTAAAGTGTCACACATTTCTCCACAACGAAAGTCTATTCATAAAGTTGATAGCAGATCATGCTACAACTGTGGAGAATGTGGACATATTGCTTCCTATTGTCCTTTCTATCAGACACCTAGGAAGAAGATTGATCTTCAGGACTCTAGACCTAGATCTTCTAAGCGAAGTTCTCTAACTCCACCTAGAAGATCTAGTGAACCTAAAGTCCAACCTGTAAGCCAGACGACTGTTTATCATAAACAGGCATTGCACAAATCTGGCTTATGGAAAGAGAAGTCATCCTGTGTGTCTGATACTGATGACAAGAAGGAATCTGAGTTACCCTCACCTTCTAAAGGTCAATGGGTAGAGTTTATGATGTGTGATGCCTCTGGGAAACCCAAGACAGTAAAGGCTTGGGTTCCTAACCTAAACTAATACATTTACTTGATATGTGCAGGGTGTTCGGTATAGCGCTGAGACTAACACGTGGATTATAGACAGCGGAGCATCCAGGCACATGACAGGAAATAGAGCCCTTTTATCAAATGTCAAACAAATAAAAGGAGGGCATGTTTCCTTTGCAGGAAACAAGGGAGGATACATCACAGCACAGGGAGAAGTGGGAAATCAGAAAGTTAAGTTTGATAAGGTGAACTACGTTCAACAACTTCAGAATAACTTGCTTTCTGTTTCCCAAATCTGCGATAAAGGATTTAAAGTCATCTTCGACAACAAGAAGTGTTACGTGCTGAAGAAAGACTATATGATTCCAGAGGACCAAGTTCTGATGACTGCTTCAAGATATAAGGACCTATATGTCTTGGATCTGTCAACAGCTGCTCCAACGGATCATGAGGTGCAGTGCTTTCTATCTAAAGCTACTGAGAAGGACTCAATCTCCTGGCATAGGAGAATGGGACACATTAGTCAAAGGAAGATGAATCACTTGATTCAGAAGGACTTAGTGAGAGGAGTAAATGTCAAGAACTTCCAACTTCCTGACTTTTGTGTAGCTTGCAAGAAAGGCAAACAGACAAAGAAGTCTCATAAGGAAAAGAAAGTTCATTCAATAGAACTTCCTCTTGAACTTCTTCACATGGATCTGTTTGGTCCAGTCAGTACAAGGAGCATTGCAGGCGATTTGTACTGTTTTGTGGTCACTGATGACTACTCAAGGTTCACTTGGGTAATGTTTCTGAAATCCAAATCAGAAACATTTGAGTCATTCAAGGAATTAGTCACCACTCTGGAATCCCTCTACAAGCTAAAAGTTAGACAAGTACGCTCAGACAACGGGACCGAATTCAAGAATCAATGGATGGAGGCATACTGCAAGGAAAAGGGAATTGTTCATCAATTCACTTCAGCATACACGCCTCAGATGAATGGTGTTGCTGAGAGGAAAAATAGAAGCTTGATAGAGACTGCACGGACTATGCTGGCTGACTCGAAACTGCCTATCCAATTCTGGAATGAGGCAGTAGCAAATGCATGTTATACACTGAATCGAGTCCTAATAGTCAAGCGCCACGGAAAGACATGTTATGAGCTACTACAAAGACGCAAACCGAATTTGGAGTATCTTGAACCCTTTGGCGCGCCGTGTACACTTCTGAAGAAGACGCAAGAAGGAAAATTCAGCGAGAAGGCAGATGAAGGAATCTTTCTAGGATACAACATACCGAATAAGCGAGTTTACAATAACTCAACGGGTCTTGTAGAAGTGTGGTGTAATGTCGACGTTCAGAGATATACCACACCTCCTACAGGCAAAGGACCTGCCTACTTCTTCGATTATGATGGATTCTTCAAATCCTTCAACATACCTCTCTCTCCCTCGGATGATGAGCTAGCTACTAGGATGATGTATGATATTCTGAATACACCATCTAGCACACAGGGAGAATCATCTACTCAGTCAGGGGGAGTAGTCGACGACAGTGACTCCTCCTCTGAAGATGAAGCTGAAGCAGATGACCAGAACAGTCAGGAGGAACAGGTTCCAGTTCCTGAAAGTCCACAAGCATCTACGAGTGATGCACCTTCGACTTCAGAACCTCAAACTCCAACTACCTCAGATGCAGAACCAAATGTTCATAATCTTGGTTCTGAGGTAGCTGTTCCTACTACTCCAGGATCACGACTAAACGTCTATCATCCCCTTGACAATGTTATTGGGGATGTCAGATCAGGAGTACAAACCCGAAATCAGTTATACTCAGCTGATTACGCCTCGGTTATGGAGAAAGGTTACATTCATGATGGTGCCTATCGATGTTTTGTCTCGCAGGTTGAGCCAAAATATGTCAGTGAGGCACTCAATGATGAGGCGTGGGTGAGTGCCATGCAAGAAGAACTTCTGCAGTTTAAGAAGTTAGGTGTATGGACATTGGTTGATAAACCTAAAGGTGCTAAAGTCATTGGCACTAAATGGGTACTAAAATGCAAGAAGGATGACCAAGGGGTCATTATCAGGAACAAAGCTCGACTGGTGGTTCAAGGTTTTCGCCAAGTCGAGGGAATTGACTACAATGAGGTGTTTGCACCCGTGGCAAGGATGGAAGCTATTCGTATCTTCCTTGCCTATGCATCGTACATGAAGATCAAAGTCTACCAATTAGATGTAAAGAGTGCATTCCTTCATGGGGAAATCAGAGAAACAGTCTACGTAAGTCAACCCGAGGGTTTTGAAGATCCTTACCATCGGGATAGAGTTTACAAGCTCGACAAAGCTTTGTATGGGCTTCATCAAGCTCCTCGAGCTTGGTATGAGAAACTCTCAACTCATCTTGTGAAACACGGCTTTCGCAGGGGAGTAATTGACTGTACACTGTTTATTAAGGAAAAGGATGGCGACCTACTGCTTGTACAGATATATGTTGATGACATAATCTTCGGGTCAAAGAACGAAGAGTTATGTAAAGAGTTTGAAGCAGTAATGAAGAAAGAATTTGAGATGAGTGCCATGGGGGAGATGAAGTTCTTTCTCGGGTTACAGGTGGATCAAACACCTAATGGAATCTTTCTACATCAGACCAAGTATGTAGGAGACATTCTCAGTCGCTTTGACATGGAGAATGCTTCTGCTGCTGGGACTCCACTTGCTACGAATCATGATATAGCACCTGATGAGAATGGAGATCTAGTAGATGCCATATGTACCGAGGAATGATCGGATCCCTCATGTATCTCACTGCCTCAAGACCTGATATTATGTATGCTACATGTCTATGTTCAAGATATCAGGCTAAACCAAAGGTCAACCATCTGATCGGGGTCAAGAGGATTTTTCGTTATCTGAAGGGTACACCCACACTTGGATTGTGGTACCCTCATGATGATGACTTTGAGCTTACCGCGTATAGTGACTCGGATTACGGGGGCTGCAAGATGAACTACAAGTCTACATCAGCAGGGTGTCAATTCTTTGGGAGAAGATTAGTTACCTGGCAGTGTAAGAAGCAGACATCGGTTGCATTGTCAACCTGTGAAGCCGAATATGTTGCTGCTGCAAGTTGCTGTTCACAAATCATCTGGATTCAACAGCAAATGCGGGATTACGGTTTAAAATTCTCATCTACTCCTATTTTTGTTGATAACTCTGCTGCAATTGCAGTAACTAAAAATCCGGTCAACATCCTAAGACCAAACACATCGGTATTAAATACCATTTCATAAGAGATTGTTTTGAAAAGAACTTAATTGATGTGGTTAAAATTAATACTGATTTTCAACGCGCTGACCTCTATACTAAAGCCTTTGATAAACCACGTTTTCAATATTTATTAGAGGTCAACGGCGTTAAAAAGAAAAGTGAGGTAATTCCTGATGATGAAAATGTGTAGTCCGATGTCGTTTAGTTAAATTTATTTTATTTAATTTGATTTGTCTATTTGATTTTATTTTTATTTAAACTCATGTTATTTTGCTGTTTATAAAATCCTAAAATAATTAAACCAGAAATGATTTTAGTATTTTAGGGGGAGAATATGTCAGCAAGTTAACATTAAAAAAAAAAAAAAAAAATGAGGGAGAAGGAGTAGCTAGCTGAAATAAGGTAGATTGTGTCTGTGATACCGATTCAATACCTTTGGAAAATGATAGTACACAGGAACAAATCAAGAGGGACTTTAAAATTTTTTTAGTAAGATGCAAAAGTTCAAAGTAATAAATCTGTGTAGTCTAAGCAATACTAAAAGGAAAGATGATAGAAAACTGGCAACTCCTAAGGTGACACAAAGAAAGTAGACTTAGAGGTTGCTAGACCATATATGATATGTTGGTAGATTCAACACAATAGACAAATAGACCGGATTGGTGATTTCAAGATAAAACTAAAGTGTTCAACTGACTGTGGGCTTCCATCTTATCACTGGTTAACACAATCAACAATATTCCAATAAGGTGTAATGAGCAAGTAAACGCCACAAATGTGTGCGGATGACCATAACTAGAGCAAAGCAAGAAAAAATGAAAGACAAATGCAATAAAGCTAATGACTTATGTTGTTGGTGCATTTTGTGCAAAATAAAATAAGCTGCTCTAACAAGGAGATAGGTTGTGTGCCTCTCTGCTGTGCGATGGCACTGACCTGAGGATAAGCATAACCTAGATATTCTAGAATTCATTGTTGTTTGCCGCCTCTCTGCTGTGCGATGGCACTGACCTGAGGACAGGCTTCTCTTTGAAAGCTCTAAGAATAGTCTCTTCTTGTAATAATACCCGTAGACCGCTCAAAAGCTCCTGAGGAATGTTGATTACCATATAAGTGTGGGATCCACAAGTGTTAGTTGAAATAATTAAACCTAAATAAGTCACCAGTCTGTGTCAAAAGTCTGTGTATGGATTTAAGTGGACAAACATACTGACAATCATTGTGGCTACATTCTCAAAGGTTCAAATCAATGTGAAAATCTAAGAGTTTCAGTATGATTTCCTTATGTTGCTAACGACTCTGGATGAACACCGAGAACTTGAGCATCAAAAGGTTTAATAACTAGTCCCAAATGATTTGAATTGCCTGTATGATTCCAAAATTAATTGGTCCAGGTGTGATCAATCTAAGTTGAAGCTATCTACTCCCGAACCAAATCCCGTAGATATCAATCTCTGGATTTATCTCTCACAAAAAGCCAAAAATGTCTGATTATGTAATTAGTTTAAATTCTTAAATTAGTTAGTCGTTTTAAGTTTTAATTTGAGTCAAGTGTCGGGCTACATCAGGAAAATCAGAAGGAATAAACTCACTAAAAGGGTCATGTCTGAGATGACCATATGTGCTTTGAAAGGTTAAACAGTCACGTCTGAGGTGACAAAGTGTTTTAAAAAGGGTCACGTCTGAGGTGACCAAAGTGGTTAAAAGGATCACGTCTGAGGTGATCAAAGTGTTTTCAAGATAAAAGGATCATGTCTGAGATGATCAAAGGTTCATAATGTTAATTTAATTAATCAAAAGGAGTTTAAAGGTAAATTGGTAAAAATAGCAGAAAATTAACTAAGTATGACCCATTCGCACGAATGGACCATACGTATGGACTAACCATACGAATGAAGTCCATTCGCACGAATGAACTATGAGTATGGACCATCCAAACGAATGGATCATACGATTAGTCCAATCGGAGGCTTAAGTGCGAACGAGTGAGTCAGTCGCACGACTGAACTTCAGTCGGACGACTGGAGAAGGGCGACTGACCCAATCGCACGACTGAGTCCCACTCGCACGACTGAAAGGTGCGTATGAACTCAGTCGCACGATTGGATCTAGGGTTGATATAAATAGAGGTGGAGTCGGTCGCAGAGACTCATCACCCTCAAATCGCCCCTAAATCGCACACCCTACCGTTACTCTGCCAAAATTTGATTTGCCATAGTTTTCTCTTTGATTGTGTGTTACTGACGTTCGCTAATCATCATACAGGTATTTTGAATCTTCTTCCATCAAAAACCGAAAGATTGGAACCCTAAATGGGCTAACCCGACTGTGAAATGCGAACCGAGACTTGCACACCCTAATAACCTATTAAAACTAAGCAATATGTTAAAATTGAGTAAAATAGGTTGTTAGTAAAGAGAATGCGACACTAAAGAACCGGTTAATTGAGTTATAGACTTAGTTTGTGTAGATTCGAACGTTGGACGACTGAACACCTGAGACAGACGACTGGTCGTCCGGATGAACTTCAGTCGCACGACTGAAGGGAGCGATTCACTTAACCGCACGACTGAACCATGCGAATGAGACTCAGTCGCACGACTGGTGTAACCGCACAAGAGTACATGCGCATGAGTCCAGTCGCACACTCAGTCGTGCGCATGAGGTCAATCGCACGTCTGAATCTCAATCGCACGATTCAGTCGCACGACTGTCTTCAGTCGTACAACCTCAATCGCATGACAGATAGTTTTCATTCAAAGTCTAAGTGTTGCATTATACTCTTAGCCAACGAAACTAACGTTTATATTATTATGTGTTACAGATGGCGAGTCGATGGAATATGAGCACCAAGCACAACATATGTGCTCACCTGGACTTGACATCCAGGAATGCAGCTGACTTCACAGGCATTATTACATTTCTACAGAGATCCAGGATCGCTCATGCTATATCCACTCCTTGCACACCATACAGATCAGTGCAGCAGGCCTTCTGGGAAGGCGCATCTGTAGATAGATCCACCGAGCCTCATTGCATCAGGAGCTCGATTTTTGGTGAGGCTATCACTGTATCTGAGGAGGATCTGAGGATTGTTCTACAGTTTGGGGACGATGCTGAGTGTCCCACTCGTCTACACCCCCTCACTGTCAGAGGATGTTTCATGAGAGCCAAGTACTCTGGGGACATCAATGCCGGGGTACTCAACAAGAGTAACCTCTGTCCCCAGTTTAAGTACCTTGCGCACGTGCTGCTGAAGTGTATAGCATCCAGGAAGGGAGGTTTTGACGAGCTCTCCGACCAGATCCAGAACGCATATGCTGCGTTGGTGCTGAACCACCCGTTCAGCTTCTCCAAGATGATATTCACCTACTTGGTGGAGAACCTCGAGGGGAAAGGGAAGGAAGGCTTCTGTATGTACCCCAGATTTCTACAGATGATCATTGACCAGAAGCTTCCCTCCCTGCCGAAGGAGAAGGAGGACGCTGTTGTTCTTGAGGTTATGGACGACACTACACTTGGCGGATGAAGGTATACAGGGGGAAGCAGGTGAAGCCCCCTGTCAGGAGGTTGTTTGGGCATCTGGCCCGTGCTGATTATGTGGCGCCAGCCAAGAGAAAGTGGCGCCACGAGGACAGTGATTCGGATGTGGAGCATATTGCCATACCAGATACCGACTCTGATGATGATGATAGCGGCGACGCTGGGGATGATATGCCTGCCCCATCTAGAGGCACTGATACAGACGTTATTCCCCCGGGGTCAGCCACTGCCGGAGAGGTCGCAGAGATGGCCGGTTTCCATCAAGAGTTTGTTACTGGTGATATAGAGGAGGAGGAGTCAGATGAGGAGCCCCTCACCAGGACTGTGGGAAGTAAAGTAGTTCCCACAGACCACGGGCTTCGGGTGGTTGGTGAACACCCTAGGGACTCCTCGGAGAGAGACACTGACCCGAACTATGTTCCGGGGTCAGTAAGCAGAGCTGCAGGGGGAGCATCTACTTCCACCGGGACTAGGAGGAAGCGGATGGCTCAACCCCATGGATTGAAGAAGAAGAAGCGTCGCTTGACCTTCGTGAGCCACTACTCCCACTACCACATCCACCACTTTACCTACCACCACTGTAGCTATCCCATCCATCACCAGATCATTCACTCCTACTTCACCAGCATCAGCCCACCGACCCATATTCACCACTGCCACTGCCACCACCACCACACATCATGCTGGACCTTCAGCCCAGCCTTCACATGCTTATGGATTCACTCTACCTCACATCGGGGTAGAGGAGCAGCTCTCAGCGCTAAACCGTATGGTGATGCGTCTGCTTGCTGCGGATGAGGAGAAGGCGGCGCAGATCCGCCAGCTGACCGACCTGACTGCTGCCCAGTCTCAGCAACTGGCAGAGCAGGCTCGGGTGATAGACCAGCAGAGAGTCGAGGTGTCCCAACTCCAAGACATGCAGGCTCAGTCCGTCAAACGTATAGAGGAGTTGGAGACGACCAACAAGACTATTATGCTGAGGTTGAAGGGGTCGAAGGATGAGCCCCTGAAGCTAAAGGAAGGTGACGGGGATGATGGAGATGACGATGATGAAGATGAGGATGATGATGAGGAAGATGATGATGATGAGGAGACTGAAGAAGACAGGACAGAAGGACGTGATGATGATGACGAGGCAGAAGGAGGGGATGCGGCTGCATCGGCCTCTGCTTCAGGTCAAGAGCGGAGATCTAAGCATCGACAAGACCAGTCATCCACTACTTCTGCTCCTCCGAGCGACACGCCCCAGATTCAAGACAAAAGTACTGATTAGATGTTTTATGTATTTATTTATTTTGTACTTGAATCATGTAATGAAAACCAAGTGTATTAAATGTTTATATATATTAAGTTAATATAAGTTTGTTTGATTAATTACTAATGGTTTATGTGTTGAATGTTTATATCAAACAGATCCAAACTTTCAAAGGGATGAGTTTGACTTTGCTCCCCTTCAAATGGTCAAGACTCAATTAACCATGATTCTTGACCTACAAGGGATAGTGAGACGGTCTGTGAGTTATACCCCTGAAGAAGGGGAGATAATTCATGACCTGTCTGATGAGCAACTGGCAGAAATGTTCAGACTCAATCCCGATGAAATAGTGAAGGACGCTCCAACAGTTGATTCAACCAGTGATGAGGAACTGAATGACATTGATGAAGTTGAGGTTGAAGACATTACTGCAGAAGAGTATCCTCAGTACGCTGACGCCGAGGGAAATGTGGTCCCCAATCTGGGTGAATCCCTAGTCAGTGATACTTTTGAGGTACTAGACAAGATGGAGCAGGAAACAGAAAAGACTGAAGGAACAGCCCAAGCCTCCAATGCAGACGTAGATATTCGCAAGGCTGAGTGGGCTGCCTGTTTTGAAGAAGTAAGAGCCCAGCGTGCTGCACCAAAGAGAGATGCCTACACCAAGCTCTACAGAGTCAAGAAACACCATAAGGTGTCAGGCAGGATTATCTCATGGGCTTATTTTGAAGACCTTAACGCTTATGCAGTTAAGAGGGAGCAGGGCATAGAGTACTTCAGGTTCCCACATGATCTGAAGACTCTACCTGGTTTTGAGCTCAACCAGCTGGCTAAACTAAAGCTGCTGTATGCTGACCCAAGAAAGATGTCAGGCTGGTTTGAGGCTGCCCTGAGGAAAGAGTACCACACCAGGTGGGTCAACTTCAAACCTCAACAACCTACGAGGTATATCAGACGTTCTGAAGTTGATCCCATAACTGGTAAGCCCAAGATAGTGCTGAAGTGGAGTCCCCCGAGAACAATGTCGAGAATCCCTCTCAGGGAAATGCCACAGGACTTCACTCCCCACTTCAAATGGTGGTACTATGATTGGAGAACCGCTGAAGCTGTCATAGTGTTGAATAAAGAGGGACAAATGGATACTATCAGGGTATTCGACCCAATGTGGCTAACCAACTTGTCTGCTAATGATGTTTACACATTATACAAGTGGCCACTATTCTATGACACGCAAGATATTGTACAAGCCCTCCAATTCCAAAATGTCATAAGACTCTGCTTTGCTTTTGAGATACACGCAGGAGTCACTAAAGAGGAGAAGTACAAGAAGTATAAGGAGGTTATGCAGAAGACAAGAGAATAGATAGATCTAGGTCCAAGGGGGAGTTTGTTGATGCATGTATGTCCCTAGATCATGAGCTGTAATGTAATAAATCTTGTCTGTCTGATTATGATGTAATTGTATCGATTAATGAAATGATATGAATTGTTTGTTACTTGTGATGTTTAATATTTCATTAATGAGTCGTGATTGAATTGATTGGGTTTATGAATGTTTGAATGAGTGCACATTATGTTATATTAAATAAAACATTCAAACTTAACTTAATGAAGTTCTCATGCGAATGGCCCATGCGAATGGACCACACGCATGAATAACTTCATACGATTGACTCAATCGCACGACTGAACCAGGAGACTGGATCAGTCGTATGATTGACACATAAGATTGACTCAATCGCACGACTGAACACTCAGTCGTGCGGATGAATCAACCGCATGGTTCAATCGCACGACTGAACCATACTTATGGCCCAGTCGCACGATTGAACAATACTAACCTATAAATAGACCCAATTCGTGGGAAAACGTAAGCATTCATCCCATTACGATTCCAGACGTACCCTAGCCGTCCAGAAGCCTCCCAAATCGTTCTCCAAGTTCATAGAACACATCAGATCGGTTCCTAATCGATTTCTGACGTTGATTTCAATTCTTGATTGATTTATCGTGTGTTCTCACTGATTGGATCGCCAATCAAATAGGATTCCGCACTATTTGAGTTGGTTTAACACGTAATCACTCGGTATTTCGTTCAAATACCAGGTCCTAACAGATTTCTTCTCTCACGTTTTTATGTTTCAATTTGATGTTTGATCTAGCTTTATGGAAACTTTTTATCGACCTTCATTCTGAGTTATCATCAAAACTAATTGCACGATGACAACACTCCTAAAACAATCTTTCGTACAAGATAAAATTATTAAAAACTTATGTCATGCCTCTCTGGTTATAGCAATGCACGGTTGTGTTCATGGGTTTGATGAATCGCATGTGCAAGTCGTACTTGGAAAGCTGTTTGTCATTGTCTTTATCGTCGACATTCTGAATTGTTTAAATTCCAATCCGATCATGAACGACGTTTTTGTTTAACTCTTTACCCATAATTAAAAATACAATTCCCATTATTTTGGATAACCTTGAACTCCTAATTTTAAAATCTCTAAATCTCTATCTTGATTGTGACTCACAAGACTTGTTATTCATTTCGATGTGGACAGAGATGATCATGAATTTCTGCGATTGGTATTCATGGTTTGGCATAAAGGTTTTGTTGATGTAGCTGGGTATATGTTCAAATTGCCTTGTACTTCTTGATGTCCTTTGGTGCATATTTGACCTATTGGTTTGTTTCTTCATTGATTTTGTCCTCCTAAATCTTAAACTCATTATCCCAAATCTTTTAACGACCCTTAATAATCTTTTCCGAATGTCTACCCCTCAAAACCGCACTTATCCTGGAAACCTATTGCAATGATGCCCTCATTCTAAACTGAATCCTTAATCATAACAAACACGAATCTCGTATCAACATTAAGCTAATAAAACTTTGAAACCTCAAAGACATAAGTAAACAAGAATCAATCATCTAGAAACCGCGTTAAAGTTATTTGTTTGAGAAGCTCTTATGAATTCCATATCCCATCCAAAAGCATATTGAACTTATTTCTCATGTTCGTTAAGCCGAGTCCTATATCGATCTCAAGTTTGGTGTTTCACTTATGACAAAACCTTTCTAACCGTCTTGAATCGTCTAATATACAAAAGTTATCAACTAAAAATTCTAAATTAATGACCTTACACACTTTGTCAAGAAACACATGAAAACATAAAACTTAACAAACTTAAGCATCTCAAAACGTCATATTATTCTTGTTGAGTTTAAATGCTTCCAAGAGTTCACTTGCAAATATGAAGTGAAATCCAAGTCTCCTCATATCCTTGAAATTAGTCTACTTGTGATTAAATTTCGGGACAAAATTTCTTAAAGTAGGGGAGACTGTAACATCTGCCAATTTCAAGACTTAAACCTAAACCCGAATCCGTTTGAGTCTATTTTAGAAATCAAATTCATTAGTTATCAATTTAATTTATTTTAATCTTTCGAATACAATAATTATACCATTTATTCAAAATCTATTTTATTAAATTATTTTAGCATTTTGTAAAAGGTTTTGTGATTTTAAAATCTATATAAAATTATAAAGTTTGTATGTCATTTATGAGTTCTAATCATTAAATTAAAATAAATAATTAGTAGAGAGTTATTTTAAGAATTTTAAAATTTATAAGGTTTTATAGATTTATTTTTCTTAAATATGGTTCTAATAAATCTAGGGGTTAAAGTGTCATTTTTAAAACTCATCCCAAAACCTTTAAACATAAAATAACAAATCCACAAAACACCAGGGACCAAAGGTGTAACTTTCCAAACTAAACTTCCCACCACCGTCAACCTCCTTGCTCCGGCCTCACCTCCGGCCAAACTCCGTCGAACACCAAACCACCTATAACGCCTGATTAACTTGCAATTAAATCGTTCCTACACCTTCGCACACCGGTTTCGAACATAAAGACAGTATTAATTGAACTAATTCGGTTGATTAAGGTTGTGCACCCAAAACCGACAATTGCAATCAAAGTGTGAGCTTGTTCGACTTGAAACAAATTAAGCCATACCTTTATGATCGAGGGCAAATCATCAAAACAACACCCTTAAACAGTTTTGACCCCCAATTGCATCTGAAAAACACACAGACCTTGAAGTTCATCGACCTCATACCCGTCGACCTGCAACCTTGCTATTATCGATCTTCTGAACATCCTTAAACCCAATTGAAGGAGGGCTTTGAATTGTAATCACCTACAGAACCTTCATACAAAATTAATTGGATTATTATCAACATTTATATCTCAATCCACACTCAACCTAGCCGCGACAATTTTCTTCTTGTTCTAATCGATTTTGCTCCAATACAGGTAATTAATCATACAAACATCTTCGTATTTACATTATGAACAAAAGCCCTATGTTTATTACTGTAATCATCATCAAATTCAAGTTCAATTTGAAGCTAATGCAATCTAGGGTTCTTGAGAAAATTTGGGAATTTATTTACATTTGTTTTATAAATTTCGAATCAAAGATTGACAGATTCAGGGCCCTGGCCCAATGGTAAAGAACATTACATATATGCGGGTGACCCAGGTTCGACCCTAGGCACCAACATATATTTTTTTTAAACCATTTAATTATTATTTATTTATTCATTAGCTTTAAGAAGTTTATTATTATATCATAATAAAAATATTGCTTTGTTAACTATAAGTATTTTAGTAATTATTTATTAATCTTTGAAAACTTATAAAAGTTATAATCTCATGTTTTTAAGAGTTTAAATGCTATAACAAAACTTATTTATAAGTTTATACTTTATAAAATCACCTTAAATCAAACCTAAGTTGTTTCAGATCGTTTTAAAACAATATTTGTTAAATCATCTAAATAATTAATTATATAACTATTTAGATCAAGTCACTGTTTAATTAATTATTAAATTAATTTTAAAGGTTTTAAAAACTTATGATTTTATATTAATTACTTTATAAAGGATAACAAAGATTATAAAAATATTATTAATTATTTTATATAATTAAAATGTTATAAACCTATTATGGATCAAATGTAGATTATTGTAAAACATTATAAATCTATATGATAAATAAATAATTATTCAAATAGTTATTTACATAATTATTAGAATAATTAATTATTCAATGATTTATTTAAACATGTTATATCATAAATAGTTAATAAAATTATTCCTTAAACTTTTATTTAAATCCTTGAAACTTATAAAACAATATTATTTGCTATTATACTTTATTCTTATTTTTAAGGTGTTGTATTATAAGACCTTTATAATAAACCATTTAAAAGTTCAAAACTATATAAAATGATTTTAAATAATTTTAAAGTCATTTAAATAAGTATTCAATTAATTCTCTTTATCAAATTTTAAATAATTGATGATAAAATTAATTATAACTTTTCACACATTATACTTAATCATTATTAAGTCAATAAATTAAATTAGTGAATCATTTTTTTCACAATCTTAATTAATTTATTCCATCTTTATTGAACCAAAATATAATCGATTCATTATTTTATTTAATTATATAAACTCCCAAATTTCCAATTGAAACCCTAGTTCACGTCTATTCGTTAATCTCACCTTTAAACTTAACCTTGAAATACATATACATTATGTATCTTGTAAAAAGGAATCGTTGGAGCATCGTTAATTTCTTACTATCATCTTATCTATTTCATGTGAGTATTTCCATACCCCTTTTATATTTTTACACTTTGAGGTGAAACATATTACTTTATAAACTTTGCACTTGTAAACACGTTTGATTCTTGTAAACTTATGGAATTTCACCTGTATGTTGTGGTTAGTTGAACTTTGTGGCTACCATGTAATGTCGAATATATGTACAATCATTAACTTTTGCTAGCCTAGCGAAGTCATAGATCTATGGGCCAAACAAGCCTGCTTGGTTGATCCAAGTACCCTTAGCTAATCGTATATACTTTTAAACATTTGAGACTTGTAAAACTTTGTCGAGGTTTGATTATGCATTCTGTCTTACATCCCTAGTTACTTTGTTCTCTAACTTACAAATGAATTGCCATCGTTTATATACTTATGTATTGAAAACTATGGAAATCTCACCAACATTATTGTTGACCTTTTATTTTAACATGTTTTAGGAAATACTCAAGCTTGATCGCCATTTTTGAAGTTGTTCACACCTAAGAATGGACCTAGTTAACTTAATGAATGAGCTTGTTATATTCTTTATATTGCGATCTTATTTGAGACTTATTCTTGTAATGTACCTTTCAAACTTATGAATAATATATTTGGATTTAATAATAGCGTTATATGGCTGTGAACGATCTTAACTCTCACTCCTCAACGTTTCAGCCGTCAAGGTTGGGGTGTGACAACAGGTACCAAGCATCAGGTTATTTAGGTATATGTCCACTAACAGGCTGTAAAATTACCAATCAAACCTTTAAGGTGTTGTCACAATAATCAAACAGACTATGAAATTACCACTCCCAACTCACAATTGATTCGTCTCCTCTTTTGAACCGGCTAACTCACCGTGACCTCAATTTCAAGGGCTTCTTGTTGCAAGGCATTAATTTCAAGGGCTTTATGTTCGCACCTCTTATCACTTGTGATGTGTTGCACATCCCATTGAAGCCGGCGCACAATCAGACGTGGGTCATCATCATTTGCATCCTGACCACAAATATGGGTGGGCATGACTTAAAACGGGTGAAGTCATTGAATTCGACACTTCAATGTCACCATAACCCTCCAATTAAATGCCCGGCAAGGCGTAACGGACGCCGGCGATAAAGAGGCGAAGGGTGAGGGAGGTTCTTGAAAAGCTGTGTTCTTCTACCCACAAATGATTGACTACATCAGAGGTGAGGTTATAAGGGAGAGGGGAGTGAAACGGAATGTAATGAATGGGATTAGTGAATAAGCGGGCATTCAAGGGGATGGGGATTGAAACGGCCGATTGAATTAAATGGTAGCGAGGGGAAGGGTCTCTACAACTGAGATGATCGGTGGCCATTCAGGGGCCGATCTGAGGAGAAAGGGTAAGGATGAAAGAAAGTTTTGAAGGAACATGATTTTGAGCATGTGACTGTTGATCTGCCGTCTTATTTTTTGAGCAAAATTACTAAACTGTCCTTCTTTTATGCTTTATAAAGTAGTAAAGATAAATATAAATATATATATATATATATATATATATATATATATATATATATATATATATATATATATTTACAACTATATAAAGCATATTATTGGGGCAAAAATGGAATTTCATCATTTCTGTAAGACGTGCCTGTCCGTCTTCTCTATCAACTGATCTTCATTGTAAGACGCGTCTTTCTCTCTTCTCCTTGTATTCACCTTCCCATTCACTGCCATTGAATCATCCATTGCCCTCGTTTGTTCATCTATACAACCGAAGCAAACAATTAAAGGCTTTTTCATTTCTGTAAGACGCGCCTGTTCGTCTTCTCCATCAACTGATCTTCATTGTAAGACGCGTCTTTCTTTCTTCTCCTTGTATTCACCTTCCCATTCACTGCCATTGAATAATCCATTGCCCTCGTTTGTTCATCTGTACAACCGAAGCAAACAATTAAAGGCTTTTTCATTTAATAAGGTAATTCAATCATCCAATTTGTGGAGCAAAAATTGAAGTCACCATTCAATCTGAAGAGGAACTAAATGAATACGATGGGCTAGCCCTAAAGGTCTGCTCACACACAGAAAATCATTTAAACCCCTAAAGATCACAAAGAACTCCATCACCCTGTTAGAAGCAAATTGTTACCTTATGCTCTGCTTTTTAGTGTCATCTTTCCATTGCATTTTGTTCCCTACCCAAACCTCCCTCCCGTCCACCACCATCGTTGGTCATCATCTCACCCACAAATCTCCTCCTCCTTGCAAAGGTACAATCGTTATACCTATGTTGATGTTATTTGTTTCTAAATAGGCCAAATAGTCAACCCTTTATGATTTGGGTGATAATTTTCCAATCATTATGCTACAAAAATTACTAATTATAGGTTCTTGATCATGGGTTTTTGAGTAAATGGTTCATTGTTTTGATTTATGGGGATAAAGTTTTCATTTTTTTACTAATAGTATTAATGTTTTCGTTTACACCACTTCTTGTAAAGGGTGTTTGAGAAATTAGAAGAAGAATCATATAATAGACTATATTTGGATTATGCTAATGATGTTTGGGCTAAAGATTTAGATGAAATTTGTGTTGTCCATTGGTCATTGGTATCTTCATCCAATAATGTTTGACCATGCTGATTCATGAATAAGTTGTCACTATTGTTAAGAAGAAATATAATGAGGTTGGATTTTATGATGTTTCTCAGGATGATATTAAACACTACTCTTAAGGTGTTAGTTAATAAAGGGATTGATGTCATCGTAACAATGTTTTTTCTAGCCCATTATGAAGGCGATTGGGGTTCTTTATATGATTGTTCAAATACAAAACTTTCTAGAGGAAAATAAGAAGAATCTATAATAATGGATTATGTTATATGAAACAAGAGATTGAACAAATGATTTAAGCCAAATAAAAGTGTTTGAGAAATCACCAAAATTCCATTTAGAGGCATTACATGTGATCAACTTGGCATTAATGACACTAGATAGGCACCCGAGCGATACATGTATTTGTTTTCTTTAGCAAACAGGAAGCCGAAGAAGGTTCCAAATGATTGTGATCATTCGTGACCTTTGAATAAATATTTGTCAAATGTGAATGCCTATCATATATAATAAAGTTATATGCAATTGAAACTATTTTTTGTTTGTTCATAAGTCGACCCGTATGACTTTTAGAAAGACCTATATCGATCATAAACCATTTTGGATAACTCTACATAAAGTAAAAAATCGAAACATATCTTTCTGCAAGGTGTGACTTGAAGTTTTATAAGGTAAATTAGTCTCTTTGTTCATTATGAATAATATGATTGATTTTAAAGTTTATGATGGTGCATGATTGTTTTATTTTATGGTATTTTTGGAACTTAATATTCATGTATGTATTTAACCAATTTGCATAAAGGTATACAATTGTTTATGAGATGGGCAACCATACAAGGAGTGGCATGACCATCAATTTATAAGTTTTTGATCTAAGCAGGTTGTTCATGTTCAATTAGTCTTTTAAGAGAACATGTATCATAATTATACAATGCCATCTGCGCTTAAATTTCTCTTACTTTAGTATTTGATGATATCGTTCTTTTTAAACAGTTAGCTTTACATTTTATATTTGTAACACCCGCAAATTTTCTTTGAAGCCGACGAAAGAAGAAAAAGAAATAAAGTCCAAAGTCGAGGGACCAAACTCGCCAACGAGAGAAACTATGATGAATGGGAGTATAAAAGGGGGAAGACACCCCATCCCTCTCATTTTCCAGCCAAGAGAGGAGAGGAGAAAAGAAGGAGAAAAGCTTGGTTCGGGTGGATTCGAGCGTGGAAATCGTCGTGTAGCGGGTAAAATCGAAGCACTACTCGACGGGAACGTTTGTGTGAGTTCTAGGACCCCTCTTTTACACGTTTTCAACTGATTTTAGGGCTGGAACACATCTGAAAACCCATTTTCAAGTTTTTGGGTGTAAACCCGTTTTTATGCAAGTGTATATGTGTATGATGCGTTTGGAGCTTGATTTCTTGTGTGATTATGCTTGAATGAGGTCGTGGTACGTTTCCCTAAGGTTTAGGATAGTTGATTTGAGCTTAAAAGAGGTTTGGAAGGGGTTGGAGGCCGAAAACCCTTGGCTGCAGTCGGGATGAACTGCATTCTGCATCAGCTAGGGCTAGGCGACCGACTGGAGTGCGATTGGAGGCCATACGGCCGATTGGCGTGCGACTGAGGTCCATGCGCATGATTGCCATGCGACTGAGGTTCATATGCCTGATGGTCATGCGACTGAAGTTCATGTGTCTGTAAGGCATGCGATTGAAGGAGTGTGCGACTGAGGTTCATTTGCACGAAGGTTATGCGACTGAAGTCCATGCGCCTGGAGGCCATGCGACTGAGGTTCATTCGCACGAAGGGCATGCGACTGAAGCCCATGCGCCTGAGGTTATGTGACTGAAGGCCATACGCTTGAAAGCTATACGACTGAGAGTCCATACGCATAGAAGTCCATTCGCCCATAGTCCATTCGCATAAGGTCCATTCGCCTGATGTCCATTCGCCTAAGTGTTCAGTCGCTTGGAAGGCCATGCGACTGCAGGGTGTCCATACGCCCAAGTAGGGTTCATACGCCCGAAAGAACGACGTTTTATCTTATGACCTTCGAGGGAAGGTGCAGTTATGGGTTTTGACTCGGGAGGTTCCCGTAGGCTCGTGTGAGTTGAATTTCGAGGTCATAGACGTTATGTTGGGCATGTTGATAATGATGATATGTATGACGTTATGTGTGATGTTAGGCATGGCGGTGCGTGTGATGTATAGTATGTATGATGCGTGTGATGTGATGTATGATTGATGCGTATGTATGATGATGCCCTGTATGGTGATATGTGTATGTTTATGTTTATGTTCCTTATTATGTATGTTTATCTTTCCATGGCTTTGCGTTGAACGTTAATGAATGAAATGAAAGTATTATGTAACGTAAAGTGGAAGATAATGAAAAGAGGAACGTAATGAGTCAATGCATGATTTAATGAATGAATGAACGAATGAAAGGCTTGCAAGTATATGTATGAGGTGAGCGACTTTGTGTCGCAACAGACTCGAAAGAGGTCCTTGTCGTGTACTCCGGTACTGTGTCAGTCTTCGGACATGAGTCAGGGGTTTGTGTACAGGCCCCGGCAAAGTATCAGTCTTCAGACATGAGTCGGGGGTATTACATGAGACAGGATTCAGATGAATGAGAAGAGGATCGCGTACTCCGGTACTGTGTCAGTCTTCGAACATGAGTCGGGGGTTTATGTACAGGCCCCGACACAGTATCAGTCTTCGGACATGAGTCGGGAGTATTGCGTGAGATGAAATTGAGATGACGAGAAACGAATCGCTTACTCCGATACTGTGTCAGTCTTCGGACATGATTCGGGGGTTTGTTTACAGGCCCCGGCACAGTATCAGTCTTCGGACATGAGTCGGGAGTATTGCGTGAGTTGATGAATGAGAAAGGTAATGACGGAAAGAACGAATGTATGAAATGAACGTTAACGAAATATCTTGATAATGTACTAAACGGGATCTTTGTCATTCGACCTCAGTAATCGTGGCTGAGTGCCACGAAGAGGGTATAGTCTGACCAGATCTAGAACGGTATGAACGGATCCTTGTCATTCGACCTCAGTAATCGTGGCTGAGTGCCATGAAGAGGGTAAAGCCTGACAGGATCTAGAAAGAAGTGAAAGATAATGATGTATGATGAATAATAATTGTAACTAACGTAATGGAAGATAATAATTATATTATCTATGTGTACGTATGATGTGTGAACGCATGTATGTAACGAATGTTTTTATAAAGAAAGAAAAGAACGGTTTTACGAAAGAAAAGTAAGTTTTATTATAAAACTAGAACTCACTCAGCAACTCTGACTTTAATGTGTTTCCAGTTGGCATGTATTTTGCTGAGGATGACACGGGGCGGCTACTCAGCGTATTTTGGATGGCATCCTTATGTTTAATGTTTTTGTAATGAATGTAAAATGATATTGTAAAAGGAACGGTTGTATTATTTTGCAAAAGTATTTTGATGAGATGAAAATATTGTTTTTAATAATTCCGCTGCAACAATTTATGAAAGGAAAAATGTAATTATATGTTTTATGTGCGATGAGGATCCAACTGTAAGTGTCCCGGAAACAGGGCCTTACAATGTTAAAAAATTACAAAGAGCATTAAGTATTTTGCTTGGGCAACATAACCAATTTGTAAGCATGAACCATTTTTAGAAAATAAGGGATAAAGTAACCTGTTTTTGTTTTATGTTTTTTTTTATGCTCTGTTTGATTTCATAGCTGGATTATGCATCTTAGTATATATAGCTATTTAATGTGTATGGCATTGTTTGTCAATATTCATTTTTTTATAAACATCCTCAAAGAATATAATTGTTATTCTTCAACACAGATTGGATGCTTTTAACACTTTACATTCATTTTATCTAATTTTCCTTATGTTTATTTGTTAAACCAAGATTCAGCTGAGATTATAAAATTGTAATGTCATTAAATATAAAATCTTTTAATTTTAATATTTTCTAAACTTTCTCTAAAAGAATATAATTATTTTTATGTTTATTTGTTAAACCAAGATTCATTTGTATCTAATTTTCAATGGATATGGTTTTGATTAAGTAAACCTTCAATAAAAAAGAAAACCCGAGTTAACTAGCAATCTAAAAGGAATTGTATTTGTACATTCTAAATTTCTTGCATAATTTAGCATTTTACCACAGATTTCAACTGAAATTCAAAAATTACCCATCTTATATTCTTAAATCACCTTAAGTTTGACTCTCTGAGTTGATATGGTCTTTGGACCTTGAAAGTCTGACCTTCATACTAATAGATTTATGAGTTAGCTAAACAAAACACATGGCAAAAACAAACCTTATCTCAAAGGAGTCACATAATTTTTAATATTCATTAAAACCTTCTAATGTTATGACGAACCATCTATGATGAAATGACTAAAAACTTTAGATCAACTTACTAAATCCAGAACTGTAAATCAACTTTCCTTTCCTTTTGCTATGATTTTTAAGCAAAACTACTTTTTCAAATATGTAATCAAATTGTTGATGATAGTCAACTTTTGCTTTCGAGATGCTTTATACCAACTTGTACAATGCTCCAAACAATCACTCAACTCATGCCAAGATAGTATTTATGACGACCTCTACTACGTTAAGGTATGCATAACATTGTGTTCTTGTAGAGTTGTAGGTTGGTGGTGTCCGTTTGGGTCAAAATAAATAGTTTCATCACAGGTTGGTCAGGTTTACCTGAATTTCTTTTTAAAACTTTCAATTGTGTTGATGCTTAATTTTTTTAGCAAAATATGATTACTAACACTAAATTATTTTAATAATAATCCTTGTTGTTAATAGATCAGATTGCAACTATATATAATAGCCTATATTATCAATTGTATGGTAGATTATTAGACTCAGATTGCTAAGAGCAAAATGATGAGTCAAACTTAAGGTGACTACATATTGTATTGTGTAACAAATTCAAGTTGAAACTTCAATTCTATAGGTTCATTCATATGAATAAATAACTATCAATAATACTTTGGTTTGAATGGTGCTCAATCAAAATAAAGGTTCATTCATTAATCTTTCATGGTTATCATAGCCCTCAACACCCTCAAAACCTTGAGTTTTAGCATGAATATATATAGCAACATAACAAAACAAAACAAAACAGATGCATCCAAAACTTCGAGCTCATGTGCAACCAATGCATAATCATAGCTAAATTAAAGTCAAAGTCATTAAAACACTTAACACTACAATTTTGTAATGTTCACCGTCAACATGCAACAACAAAACATATTCATCCGAACCTTCAAGCTCATATGCAGCCAATGCATAATCTTAACCAAAATAAAATTAAAACAATATTGTGGTCAAGCGAGTTCATAGATAAAAGGATCTCTCGAATGAGTCAATGCTTATTGTCATCGAACCAAACAAAAAAAAAGAATATTATTCCTCATCATTTCTTAGTCATAACATAGATGGGAAAACCACAGTTTGTGTTTGTGGGAGCTTACTACGTACAACATATAATGTATGTAACACTCTTTATCACTAAATTAATTATCATTTCAGTATTTAATTGAAACCAAAATGTCATATTAGCTGAATGCACAAATTAAATTATTATTAATACTATTAAAGTACTGATAAATCTTTCCGATCTTATATAATTATCAAATGCTGATTAAATAATACCAGAAACAAAAAACTAACAATAAACAAAAATCATTAAATTGGGTAGTAGATAGATAAGCAGAATTCTAAATCAAAGTAGCAGCGGTTAAAACAAGCTAGCGTTCTATGGTCTGCGTCTCTCTTCGTAGTTAGCTTCTAACAAGTTCTTTAGATTCTTAAAGTCCTTTGGTTCTGGAACAGTTAAATATTGTTCTTTCCAACGATCTAGAGTACTGTCTGAATCAGAATCTTCATAACCTTCGAGAGCAACCTAAACAAGATGATGAAAATAATAATAATAAGAGTGAGTATTGGATGATAAATCAAAATTAGGGGGTAATTAAGTAAAGTAGAAACCTTAGTGTAATAGCCATGACGAACAAGTTTAGAGCCAAGCTTGAGAGAGTCAAGTTGTTTATACATGGCTCCCCTTGCTCGAATAGCACTGAAATGTCGTTGCACCAATGGAAGTATAGTTTTTAGCTCAGAAACTTCCAAGCCTTCGATAAAAAGAGATGCTTCAATCTTAAGTTGTTTATCACTAACTCTCTCCGTCCATTCATCTGGATGAGCTGCCATATGACACCTTCTTCTCCAACATCCACCTAGCCCCCTAATTACCTATATGAGACACACCGCCCATATATTTATATATAATTACTACCTAATCAAACAAAATCAACAACAAATCACAAATTTTAACCCTTAAAAAACTTTAGCAACAATAATAATCATAATGAGAAATCAGTTCTCCATCGGTCACTTACCATACCGGTTGGTCGACGGGTGATTGAGCGGATAGTTGATGTCGCCATCGCTGTCGCTTACAGTTCCAGCAACCAAAACAACAAATTAATTAATAATTTATATATCAATAAAAACATGTACTCGATCAACACACACACAATGGACATGCATTATTCAACACACACCCATGCATTAAATAAAAACCATGCCCAACCCAACTTTCGATGGGATGAAATTATACATGCATACACATAACACACTGCCACATATATAGACACTTTTGATTTGTTTAAAACACCCTACACCCTACTTTTCAATGTATGACCAACTGATCATACATAGCTTTCGGTATATATACATCCTCAAGCTTCTGTTTTTATATTTTCTTTTTCCCATATCCATCAAAACCCGCCCAAACTAAACTCACAAACCTGTTTACATTCATCATGTTATAACCCTAAACGAGAACCGATGACGAATGCATTCGAAATCGATCAACTTACCTAATGATGAATCGCAAGATCGATCGAGTGTAATGAATCGAAACTTTTTCTTCGGTGCAACAACGGTTAGATTCGCACCCGGTGATCGATGCGAATGAGTTCGATGGTGAACCCTTGACGGCAAAAGAGCGGATTATGAAGAGGGTTTGGCCGATTGTAGGGTTTGAGAGGCGTATATATATGAATGAAGGTTATATGCTTACAAAACTTTCACTTACCACCCCTGGATTTGACTTAAGAATATTTAGCTCATTGACACTTATTAAGTCCCTAGCCATATACTTTTATTTTTGTTTAACCCCAAAACCTATGAAGGGCGTGTTTGGGTTTCACTACTAAAACAACTTATTGACTTTTTCAATAAGTTAATAAATTAGTATAAATTGACTTATTAACTTATTTCACTCACAATCATCATATTGCCAAACTCTATAAAATAACTTATTAACTTTTTAAAAGTTAATAAGTTAATAAGTAAGGAAAAAAAGCACTCCCAAACACCCACGAAATACAAGCTGTCAAACTTTACATACTTGATCTAGGGCGTCATACAACTCCGTATAAAAAGATAGTAAAAAATGAAGATGGTTTGAAAAAAAAAACGGCAGGGTTGGTTGACCCCACACCTTATAACATCGGCCCGCCCTTACCTGTATTAATTAACATTAACAGGTCGGACACGACATGATTACCTGACATGCAAAGACACGAACACGACACAAAAACTTATTGTGTCATTTTTTTGAAACACGAATATAAGCCTAGTATATATAAATTAATAATGAAATTCATGTAGGTTACAAACAATTTCATATTAGATTTGAATTTGATGTCAATTTCTAGTTATGATTTTCGATTCAATATCATTCGAAACTTGAATTCTAATAGAATATAAATTTTTGTTTTATTTTATTATTTGTATATAACTTTTATTTTATATATATAATGTAACAAGATAGTGGCTTCTTAATTGAACTACTATGTGAACCCTCGTGTTGCGATGAATGTGTTGAAATTTGTAAGCCTTCGTTTCGAATACTTGTACATTAGTATTCACCTTACTGTTTTTAAAAGTTCATACACATGCTTTTCAATTTTCCTAGATTATAGATTTGAATAAAGATAATTTGATAAAGAAGTTGAGAGTGGCGGTTAAAAAAATGTTTATAATATACAAGTCACAAAAAGATGTTTCTTAATGTTTGAGATATATTTTAAAATGATTTTACATTTAAAACATGGTATTGTTATAAATTTTATAAATACTAATTTATATAAATTCAAATAATTATTTATAGATCGTTGTTGTTAGTATTTTTCAAATTATTTAAAGTCTACAATATAATTAGAATTGATTAAACTTAACAATTAACTGTTAATATATTTAGACTACTTGTACACAATATTTTTAGGGTAATTTTGGTATAATAAAAATTTTAAAAGTAATTCAATGCTAAAGCGTCTTAAACTATAGCTAAAATGGTAAATTTATCCTTTTGAAATGCTTGCACGCTTCGCGGCGAGGGACTTAATAGTTTTCAACAATATTAAGATACAAACATAGATAAAAAAACACTTATCAACAAAAACGTAACACACACACACTACGTAGCTTATTTATTTTCTTAAAAACACTTCTTAACAAAAAATTTATATAAAAAAAGCAAAATATAACATATGCTTTGAGTTGTCTTTTATTTTGTTAAAATAAAAGTTATCCTATTCCCCTCCCCCATCCCTTTTCTCATTTAAACCCTTATATCTCCAGTTAAAATAAATTTCAACCTTGTTGATTTGATTTTTTTTATTAAGTTTTTATATTAATAGATAAAACACAAATTAAACCTTCATCTTTGTTTTAAAATAAGTCTCACCCTAAAATTATATTGATTTGTTTATTACTTAATGTTATTTAGGTTTTTCTAAAATTATTTAAAATATTTTAAATATGTAAGTTTAAGAATACCACATTTCATGTTTTCATTATTTACTAACTAGTCATTTTAGCAGCAGTGTGTTGCATTGGCGACGTACGTGGCGGAATAAAGGATATGCTATAATCGACCCAACTTATCTTCAAACTAAATTTATATCGACACGTAGAATAATCAAAACTTATACAAACGATCGAAAAAGTAATATAAATATCACATGTCTCCAAAGAGAATTTACGTTGAAATGTAGACAAAATCAAATCGTACATATAAATAAGCATGTGCGGTGGTGTCATATGTACCCTGATAAAATATAGACTACAATTGCTCTGACGCATTTTGAAACCAATATTTAATTCAATCGGGTAAAGAAGCCTTTTTGTTAAACCCAATATCAAAGGGGGTCAAAATGTAAAAAAAAGAAGAAAACTCTTGTGTCCAATTTTAAAAAACCCTAAAATCTTGTAATTACCTAGTTCAAAATATTATATATATATATATATATATATATATATATATGTAATTGATATTATTTAACTATTTTAAATAAAATAAAATATTTTAAATACACTAATTAATTATGAGATTTAAATATTATAAATTTGGGAAAATCTGGAACAAAACCGTGTGTAGAGTTGGTTCAATTTCGGGTGCTTTACAACCGATCCACTTTCAAGTGAGCTTCTTCTAAGCGCGGTTTAAGTCATTTACTCTTAAACCACACTATTTTTTTAAATAACATTCAAATTGAAATTTTTTTAAATAAACACTTTAAGGTATTAGGAAGATATGCAACTAGTATTTTAAAATATCAATCTCTTACTAAAAATATATTAAACCAAGTTTCATTTTCTTCTCAATAAATTTAAGGTTTTTATTTGTTAACAAAATCTTTTATACACTGTTCAATGAAAACCTAACATGCATGTTGCATAGTGATTTTATTTTGTTAAAAGAACTTCTCAATAAAAAGGTTATATAAGAAAATAGCAAATCATAATGCATGCTTTGTGTAGTTTTTTGTTTTGTTAAATAAAATTTACCCCGTCCACACCACCCCCTGAGCTCAAGGTGATTTTTTTCATCTAGGTCCTTATATTAATTATAAAGCTAAAAATTAAACCTTCTTGAGTTGATTTCTTTTTACTTAGGCCTTTATATTTATAGTTAATCTACAAATCAAACACTTTTGTTTAAAAAAATTGACCCAAAAGTTATAAAATCAAACTTAATTCATTAGTTTTTCTTATAATTATAATTCAAGTTATTAATTGATTGTTTATTATTTTAAAATACCATATTTCACCTTTTAATTTATTCATCATTGATTTTATTTTAGATTTATTTAATTTAATTAAAAATAATTTTTTTACATGTTACAAGTGAGTAAACTAATAAGGTTTACATGTTATTAATAAGGAAAAAATTGGATAATATCATTTTCCAGCATTGGTAAATTATATCTTACATAATATATATCTTACACAATAAATATCTTACACAATAAAACTTGCGTTAGATGTCTTAACAATTTTGTGAAATTACAATAAAAGACAAAAAGATGCATATAAGTATTATAGATAACTTCTTTTATAAATAAATGAAACAAAATTAAAATTAGGAATTTAAATTAGGAATTTAAATTGAATAGAATTGTGAATTCAAATTGGTTTTTTATAAATCTAATTATAGTTTCGAATTTCAAAATTTAATAATAGATTTAATTGACCAAGATATTGATTAATATTTGATTTTATATGTACACCTATTTCTAATAATTAGATGTGACATTTTATTAGTTATATGAATGAATATATACTTTAATAATGAAATTCTTGTGGGTTTGTATTGTGATCATGGATTCTAGTTGCAGGCTGCTTATGCATGTTAGAACTAAATTTTGTATAAGTCGTTAACCTATTCATCAGACGAACTATCTGACTATTGTTATCACACTAGAAACGATATTAGGGTTATAAGTTGGTGATCCTTACAATGTGCATGGATTATGGAACTATGAAACAAACAAACTTTTGCTATGATTGCTCCTATTCTGAAGCAAGATTTTAGTTTAAATCATGGTATTCAAATGGGTGATATTAATGCTTATGTTTTGTGGTTACGTTATTAATAGCTTCGAAGAAACTTTCTATTAATTAGACTTTTAGAAAACCTTGATAAGAAATCCAACCCGAAGTTGAAAATTGAAATCACTAAATAACATAATCAATTAGCAAAGGGTTTGTATGCTAAATATTAAATGTCTGATCATCAATAATATCAATAAACAATCAAGGTACGATCCAAAAGTTATATCTTAGACAACAACAAAAGAGTAAGTGTAATTATTTCATGTTATGATTCAAGAACTAAGGTTTAATTGATCGTAAATAACTATTTGTAGAAATAACGAATTAAAGAGAGTAAAAATATAGTTAAATTAATAACTAATTAATTAATATTTGGAGATTAAAAGGTTTACCTAATTATAGGTTAATTGGTAAGTGAAATGTTCAAATAAAAGATGCGCTAAAACTAAGTGTAAGAAGAAGTAATCTCAACTATCTATCTACCTAATCAATGGTTAAAATAAATTTATAGGAAAAACTTTGTTGGATGGATATTTTAAGCTCATATCTCATTCTTGTATCTTTTAGTGTAATTCATTATATATTTTTGTTAGTTATTGTATTTTTCTAGATACTATTATGTTTTTCTAAAATGATGAATTTTACAAAAAAAAGTATAACAATGTAATAACATTGTTGTGTATCCCTAACATAAAAAAACATAATAATAAATTAACAACTAATTAATTTAATACATTAAAAGCAATGACAAAATAACACAATATCTCATTGGTCTTTTTATGTTCATTGTGTAATCTTGAACACTCTAGGTTTTGAAAAATAAATTAGTGAAATAATATCATTGTGTATTTGTATTTGTAAAACATAATGATAGATAAAAACAAGTTTATATAATGTATTAAAAACACATTGTGTTATTTTCAGCAATATAAGTTTTGATAAATACATTGGTGAAAGTATTTATTATGCCCATCTAATTGTAAAAACATAATGGTAAATAAAAAATTTATATAATCTATAGAAACATTGATAATAATAGCATAACATGATCTAAAATATAAAATACAATAATAAATATATATAACAAATGATATAAAATATATGACACAATTAACGTTTATGACACAAAGAGCTAATGTATTGATACAATAACCAAAATAGCATCCTCTTTAAACTAATGGAATGACATGTCTCAAACTCACAAGCCTTCTTAGACTTTTTAAAGTAAGTACCCTTTATACTGTAACTCTATCCAATTGGTAAACCACAAGGGTTTGATAATTAAAAGCAACATGTTATTTTATAAAATATTAAAAACCGAGGACCATCGACGAAACTACAGTGTTTAAATTGTAAGTGTATCTAATCCCCATCCCCATTGTCGTCACCCCCCCCCCCCCAATTGTCCCCTTTGGAGCAGCGACCTCATAACCACGTAAGCTGCCATCGCCGTGTACCACCACTGTCGTTGTCGGAATTTGTTTCAAGTTGCAAACATTGTGATTGGCCAACGTTGCAAAGTTTGAAACTTTTTGTGATTCCAATCAACTAGTGAGATCGCTAATTGCTTTTGAGGTGCAAAGATTTGGTCAGTGTCGTCAAGGTTTAACTATACATTTATGTGGTTTTTTTGTTTAATTGCCTTATCTGGATACCTAATTTAGGTATTAGATTACTAAGATCAATCTGATTAAACTTTTCTGCTCACTTTGATAAAAAGTTCCATTTTTAGTAAATTTAATTTGTTAAAGTTAACCTATACATGCATTTAAACATTATATTTAATGATCTTGCGTTTTATTTGTCAAAAAGTATTTGTCTTGGCAAAAAGATCAAGTCTTTGATTCCTAGTTTGAAGCTTTAATTAAAATGGTAGATATTTTAACAAAAAAACATTAAGCTTTGAAACAAGTTTAAATCTTTTATGATCAAAGTCTTTACCTTTATGTTTATTATTAATTGTGATTGAAATTGTGCATTAGTGATCCGTGCTTAGATGTTATTGGTTTATTATATGGTTTTGTAATATTTGTATTATTTTTTTGGTTGTTTTGAAACCCTAATGTAATAGATAAATTTAGTTTATTATTATTGTAAATTATTTATTTAAAATTCTTGTCAACCAGAAAACGAAGATTAGAAGACCAAAGATGAGGATACGCGAGAGTCAAGATGGTGATCTTGAACCAAGTAGTAGATTGCAATCGGTTGTGACCCTAGACTAGATCTGTTTCATTTGGTGGCTTAAACAAAATCAAACAAAATATACTAGCTGCTCGATTTATATGTTTTTTTTTAATTTTTTGTGGTTGTGATCAATTATTTAGGAAATAATTAAAACCACAAAATATTTAAAAACTAATTTTTTCAATCAAAATAACAAGTAATTAAAATGTTTAAATACTTGAAAATGTAATTAAATAAATAATTTTTAGTTTAAGTAAAGCGGCTTTAAAGTAAAATGTTTATTTAAAATAATTAAAATAATAAAATAGATTAATAGTTTAATGGTTTAGATTATTTTACGATAAATAACCAACGTAGTTTAAATAGGGTATATAAAACTGGGTGGTGTCGATCGATTGAAATAACTTTCAAACCACTTCCACAAACCTAAAGATTATTCTCATGGTACAGAACAAAATGTATATTTATGAAGAAAAAATTCATAAAGAACCCAATACCCTGACGGGTGCTGCTCATAGAAACTAAAAAAGACATGGGATGACTTCACAAAAGTCTCTTGTATTATGTTACCCTCCATGATCTAAGAACTTCAAAAGAATCTAAAAAACATGCCAACATTAGATTTGAGTGAGCCACTGAAAGAAATGTTTCTTGTGGAGGCTCTAAGTGATGAAATCATTTATAACTACTAGAATGCTATAGGATTCTTCTATCAGCACTCATGTGTTGAATATTAAAGATTATGCTGATCATTTAGCACGCCTTGAGGTCCCACTGAGGAATGAGCTGGCTGAGGATATTATCCTCAACTCACTACCAAAATCATATGACCAGTTCATGAACTATAATATGAGTTCTTGTGACAAGACTCTCTTAAAGTTGCATTTGATGCTCAAAATTGCTGAGATGAATATACCAAATTCTAGTAAACCTTACAGTGCTCCTAATTAAGGAGGGTAAAATTAGGAAGCATAATACCAATGGAAAAGGGTTATAAGATTATGAAGGAAATTGCAAAGGTAAGGTTGTTACCACAAAGAATAATACTCTGAAGGATGCAAATGCTTTCATTGTGATGAATCCGAGTACCAAAAATGGATCCGCCCAAAATACTTGGCTAAGCTTAAACATAAAAATCTTCTAAAGTAGGACCCTCATATATATTTATTATTAATACATTCTCTTTCTTTAGCAAATCTTGGGTGTATGACACTGGATGTGCTTATCATATTTTAATAATTTGCACGGAATAAAAAAAGTTAGAAAGCTAAAACAAGGTGACCTAGAACTCCATGTTAGCTTTGGACAAAATGTTGCATTAGGAGAATTTGTTCTTTTACTTTCTAATGGTTTAGAACCAATTTCGAACAAGGTTTGTTATGTACCTAGTTCGACTAGGAATATTGTTTCAGTTTCTCTTGTTTGTGTGAATAAGGTTTTAAATATACTTTTAATGGTTATTATATTTCTACAAATTTGAATGATGCCTTTTAATTTAATGAAAAAGCACATAATAACGCTATAAATAATATTTCAAATAAACGTCTGAAATTAGATTTCAATGATGTGTATGTGTGGCATTATCAACGCGAACACATAAACAAGAAACACATGAAATGGAGATACAGATGTTTGTGGTCCATTCCGATTAATGGGTAGAAATGGAGAAATGAACTTTGTTACATCTATTGATGATTTCAGTACATATGGTTATGTTTATCTTATGAAGCATGAACAATGAAACATTTTAAATCTTCAAACAATACCATAATAAAGTACACAACCAGTTAGATAAAATGATTATGATACTTCAATCGTATCAAGGAGTATATCTTACGTAGTTATTTGATGAACATCTAAGTTCATGTGGGAAGTGGGATCATCTCACAACTCACTTCACCCGTAACATTACAGCTTAATGGTGTATTATAAAGGAGAAATCAAATACTATTCGATATGGTTTGATCAATGATGTGTCATACAAACTTGACTTGCTACTTTTGGAGTTTTGCTCTTGAGACTGTTGCTAAAATAATTAATCTAGCTTCGACTAAAAATATAGACGAAATGCCTTATGAGATTGGGCATGGGGTCTAACCCAAAGTGTCTTACCTTAGGTTATGGGGTTGTAATGCTTATGTTCACGTGGAATTCTGGATAAACTTGAACGTCAGGCGATAAAGTGGTTTTTGCCGGATACCCAAAACCAAAGCGGTTAAAGTTTTTACAATCCTACTAACTGATTAGGAAGAACTTGCTAATTACAAATCTGCAATTTTAGATTCTAAATCTAAGAAATGGCTAAAAGTCATGGGTGTAGTTGTTTAATCTATGTATGATAACCATGTTTGCGACTTGGTTCATCTTCTCCTTAATGTTAGAATATAGGATGTAAATAGATCTTTAAGAAGAAGACCGTCATGGATGGAAAGTTAAAAACCTACAAAGTATGGCTGGTGGTGAAAGGTTTCTCTCAAACTTAAGGTGTTAACTATGACGAAACTTTCTCACTAGTAGCCATGCTTAACTTACGACGCCTCGGCCTAATAGGCAGGTTATTACGAGAATACACAGGTCAAGCACATGAATAGAATAATTAAAATGAAAAATCTTAAAGGAATTAGGATTTCTAAACCATAAAAGATCACTAAGGGGTCCTGTGTATTGAGATATGTTAGGACCGTGTACGTACAGAGTAATAACTGATAATGCGTGTATACCTAATCAAATAGTATGGAATCCTATTTGATTGGCGATCCAATCAGTGAGAATGCAGTTTCAATCAATCTAAAGATTAATGAAACGTTATGAACGATTAGAACACGATCAACTGCGATCTATGAAGTTGGAACAGGTTCTCTGGGGTCTCTGGACGGCTAGGGTACGTATGTGAGTCGAAATTTTTCAAGTGTTATGTTTTTCCACGAATTAAGTGGTATTTATAGGTTAGGGCTTGTCAATCGTGCGACTGAACCATTAGTATGGTTCAGTCGTGCGACTGAATCATTCGATTGGTCCATACGCACGACTGAAGGTTCAGTCGTGTGACTGAGCCAATCTTATGTCTCAATCGTGCGACTGATCCAGTATCCTTGTTCAGTCGTGCGACTGATCCATTAGCATGAAGTGTTCATGCGTATGGTCTATTAGCATGGTCCATTCGCATGAATACTTCATACGATTAAGTTTAAACACATTTATCAACCATTCTTGACTAAGAACTATGTAAACAACCACAAACCTATATAGTTAGTTCAATATGCATTATGATACAATAAACAATGAAACATTAAACAATATAAGCATCAATCACATATTTTATTTCATTCAACTCATTCATTACATATATGTAAGACATGAAAAATATTTTACATTAAGCTCCTAAACTAGGTACATATGTATCAACAAACTCCCCCTTGGACCTAGTTTACATCATTGTCTAACATTCTTCATTAGCTCCTCAAACTTCTTGTACTTTTCCTCTCTTGTAACTCCGGCATGTATCTCGAATGCAAAACAGAGTCTTATCACGTTCTGAAACTGGAGGGCTTGTACGATATCCTGCGAGTCATAGAATAGTGGCCACTTGTATAAGGTATATACATCGTCAGCAGACAAGTTAGTCAGCCACATAGGGTCAAAGACCCGAATGGTATCCATTTGGCTCTCCTTCTGTAAGACTATGACTGCTTCACCTGTTCTCCAATCGTAGTACCACCACTTGAAGTGTGAAGTGAAGTCCTGTGGCATTTCCCTTAGAGGGATTTTGGACATTGTATGCGGAGGACTCCACTTCAACACTACCTTAGGCTTTCCAGTAATGGGATCAACTTCAGACCGTCTGATGTACCTCTTTGGTTGTTGAGGTCTGAAGTTAACCCACCAGGTGTGGTATTCTTTCCTCAGTGCAGCCTCAAACCAGTCTGACATCTTTCTCAGGTCAGCATACAACAACTTTAGGTGTGCCAGCTGGTTGAGCTCAAAACCAGGGAGAGTCTTCAGATCGTGTGGGAATCTGAAGTACTCAATACCCTTCTCCCTCTTAACTGCATACAAGTTAAGATCTTCAAAATACGCCCATGCAATGATCTTGCCTGACACCTTTAGATGTTTCTTGACTTTGTATAGCTTGGTGTAGACATTCGGCTTTTGTGCAGTACACATGGCTCAGATCTCAGCAAAACAGGCCGCCCATTCAGCCTTTTTGATGTCAACATTGGCGTCTGAGGCTTGGGCTTGACCCTCGGTCTTCTCAGCCTCTTTCTCCATCTGATCCAGCTTGTCAAATGTATCACTGCCGAGAGTATCACCAAAGTTGGGGACTACGTTTCCCTCTCGGTCAGTGTACTCTGGATAATGGTCAGCAGTTACATCCTCTATCTCGATTTCATCTACGTCGTTGAGATCATCATCACTTGTCACCTCAAAAGTAGGAGCATCCTTGACAATCTCTTCTGGGTTCAGCCTGAACATCTCAGCAAGTTGCTCGTCAGTCAGGTCATGAATGATTTCTCCTTCTTCGGGAGTATAGCTCACTGACCGTCTGACAATCCCTTGTAAATCAAGAATCATTGTGAGTTGAGACTTGATTTGCTGAAGGGGAGCAACATTGTATTCATGTTGCTGAGATGTTTGATCTGCTTGATTTAAACATGTAACACGTCAATCATTAGTCAATAATCAAGATAGTTAAACATTAAATATATATAAACATCAAGTACAAAATTTTAATACATGATTCAAGTACAGAAGCTTTTAAATACATAAATATCTAATCATTACTTTTGCCCTGAACAGCAGGCTCGTCAGCCGAAGGGGCTGAGGGTGAGGCTCCCTGATCCTGAGCCTTCTTTGACCGTCGCTCTCTAGCCTGTGTGGATGTTGATGCAGCATCATCATCTCCTTCATCCTTATCTCCTCCCTTCTCCTCTTCTTCAGCTCCATCACCTTCTTCATCCGTCTCATCATTATCCTCATCATCCTCATCATCGTCATCATCACCATCATCTTCTCCTTCTCTGATCTTGAGGGGCTCATCTTTGGAGCCTTTGAGTCGTAGCATCAACTTCTTGTTCTTCGCATCAAGATCATCTATCCTCTGTACTGAAGAAGTCTGCAGCTCACGAAGCTCAGCAATCTCCTGACTCTGAGTTGCGATCTGCTGAGCCTGAGCAGCATTGAGCTCCATCAGCTGGTTTAGTTGTGTAGCTCGTTGCTCATCAGTAGCAAGCAGCTTAAGCATAATCTGGTTTAGATTGGCCAGCTGCTCCTCTAACCCAACGAAGGGCAGAGAGGATCCAAAGCTCAGTGGGACCTGAGATGAACTCCTGGCTCGATGGGTGGTGGTAGTGGTGGTAGCTGTGGTAAAGATGGGTGGTGGTATAGGTATAACTGGTGGAGGTATGGCTATAGTAGTGGAGGGTGGAGGTGTGGTAATAATGGTTGTGTGGTAGTAGTGGTGGAGGGTGTGGTAGTAGTGGTGGAGGGTGTGGTAGTGGTGGTGGTAGCTGTGGTGGTGGTGGTGGTAGAGGTGGTGATCAAAGTGAATCTCCGTCTCTTACTCTTCATCCCGTGCGGCTGAGCCATCCTCTTTTTCCTCGTTCCCTTCGAGGAGGATGCTCCCCCTTGGCTGCTGGGCTGGTCTGGGGTGTAAGATGTATTAGTATTAGCCTCCCCAGACTCACCCTGGCATCCTCCTACCGCCCTATTCCCTCGCTCGGTGGCAACTATCTTGCTGCCCACTGTCCGAACTAATGGCTCTCATCAGACTCCTCCTCCTCATCAGGACGGAAGTCCTGATGGAATCCTGCCGTACCAGCTCCTTCGTGGGTGGATGATGGAGATGTAGCATCTCTGGTAGTGGCCCTAGATTGGGTGGGGCTAGTATCTCCACCATAACCACTATCATCATCATCAGAATCGTCAGATGGGAGCACAATCAGCTCAGAATCTGAGTCACTATCATTGTGACGCCACTTTCTCCTAGCTGGCGCCACGTAGTCCTCTCGGGCCAAATGCCCAAACAACCTCCTCACCGGGGGCATCACCTGCTTGCCCCGGTAGACCTTCATCCTGCCTAAGGTGGTATCATCCATCACCTCAAGCACCACATCATCTTCTTTCTCCTTGGGCAGTGATGAAAGCTTCTGGTCGATGATCATCTGAATGAAACGTGGGTACATGCAGAAGCCTTCCTTTCCTTTGGCCTCTATGTTCTCTACCAAATAGGTGAAGATCATCCTCGAAAAGCTAAACGGGTGGTTCAGCACCAGAGCTACATACGCATTCTGGATCTGATCTGACATCTCATCAAATCCGCCCTTCCGCGAGGCAATACACTTCAGCAGCACATGGGCTAAGTACTTGAGTTGGGGGCACAGGTTGCTCTTGTTGAGCACACTTGCGTTTATGTCCCCCGAGTACTTAGCCCGAAGAAAACATCCTCGAACTGTAACCGGATGCAGTCTGGTAGGGCAATCACCATCCTCTCCCAACTCTAAGATTGTCCTCAGATCTCCTCACTGATCTCAATGTCCTGACCAAGGATGGAACTCCTAATACGGTGAGGCTCTAAGGACCTATCTACAACCACGCTTTCCCAGAAAGCCTGCTGTATCGATCTGTATGGTGTGCACGGAGTGGAGATAGCTCTGAAAATCCTCGATCTCTGTAGAAATGTAATAATGCCCGCGAACTAAGACGCGTTCCAGGACGTAATGTCTAGATGAGCACATATGTTGTGCTTTGTGCTCATCGTCCACCGACTCGCCATGCTGCTATAACACAAGATAGATAAACGTTAGAGTGTGTGTAAAAGAATGACATTTGAATTTATTGGACTTGAATCCTTCTGTTGTGTCGTGCGAATGGACAGTGCGATTGAGTCTGAGTCGTGCGATTGAGCTCATTCGTGCGATTGAGCATGCGACTTGGCTTAGTCGTATGCTATCCCATGCGGTTGAACCAGTCGTGCGACTGAACTCGTATGCATGGTTCAGTCGTGCGATTGTGCCATTCGCCCAGCTCAGTCGTGCGATTGAGCATGCGACTTGGCTTAGTCGTAAGCTATCTCATGCAGTTGAACCAGTCGTGCGACTGAACTCGTACGCATGGTTCAGTCATGCGATTGTGCCATTCGCCCAGCTCAGTCGTGCGATTGATATTCATCAGTATGTCCATTCGCAGGATAGTCTGTTTTTCCATTCAAATTCAAATCTTGAGCAAAACATGATGTTAGACGTTGTGGTTTGGCTCATTAGACTCGCAATCGTTCCAACTAACATCTAACACATTTTAAGTTAGCAATTTACTTAGTTTTACAGGTTTATTTTGTGAACTAAGTGTCGGTTCTTGTTAGGGCTCAAATTAAGTCGATTTAGGGCACGATTTGATGAACATTTGAGTGGATATCGTCGCACACTACCTGTATAATTAAGAGAAATCGTTAGAAGCAACAATAATCAGTCTAGAGCAATCAATCGAAATTTTGGCAGCGTAATGGTGCAATCGTGCGAAGAGAGAGTGATTGGGGGGTGATGAGTGTCTGCGACCGACTCCCCCTTATTTATACTAGGGTTTCTTTCAGTCGTGCGATAGAACCTAATTGCACTGTTGATTCGTGCGACTGAGGCTCAGTCGTGCGACTGGCTCAGTCGGTCTCCTTTAGTCGTGCGACTAGGTTTCAGTCGTGCGACTGTCTCATTCGGTCACCTCCATTCGGGCGATAGGTTCATTATGATGATCCGATCGTATGGATTGACCTATGCTTATGGTCCAATCGCACCTCTGGTCCATACATGTGGTTTAGTCTTGCGATTGGCCTCATACGTATGGTCCAATCGTACAACTGGTCCATACTCATGGTCCAGTCGTGCGAATGGCTCATACTTATGAGTTTGACCTTATGACCATTCATACACTTAGCCCTTATACTTATTGATAAGACATTTTGACCATTGATCATCTTAGACATGACCATTTTAACTTAGAAAAACTGTTGATCACCTCAGACGTGATCCTTTTACATTTGAAAACCCCGTTGGTCACCTCAGACGTGACCCTTTAGTGAGTGAATCCCAGATTACGACGAGTTGTTGAGTCCGACTCTTGCATTACAATTTACTAAAACTAAACATAACAACTTTGGAATTAAGAACAATAACAAGACATATTTTTGTATTTTTGATTAGAGATGAAATACGACCTATTAGAATAATTCTAATTGATTTTACTTCATGGACATCACAGTTTCAATTCTAGTTAATCATTTCTGGTACGATTCATTTTGTAATCATACAGGTATTCTAGAATCATTTGGGACCTGTTACCAAAACTTTTTGATGCTAGATTCTTGGTTTTATCGAGAGTCATTAGAAAGTTTAGGAAATCATACTAGAGCTATAAGATGCACACGCTGATTTGGACTTTCAAGAATTGCAGCCACGATGATTGTTAGTATACTTGTCCTCTTAAATCCACACACTGATTTTTGACACACATTGGTGATGAATTAAGGTTTAATTATTTCAACGGGCATTTGTGGATCCCACGCTTATATGGTAATCAACATTCCTCAGGAGATTTGTGAGCGGTCTACGGGTATTTTGACAAGAAGAAACTATTCTAAGAGCTTTCGAAGAGATGTCAAGCCTCAGGTCAGTGCCATCGCACAAGAAAGAGGCGCAAACAACAATGAATTCTAGAATATTTAGGTTATGCTTATCCTCAGGTCAGTGCCATCGCACAGCAGAGAGGCACACAACCTATCTTCTTGTGAGAGCATTTTTCTTTTCTTTTTGCACGTAACACACCAACAACATTTGTTATCAGCTTGATAGCGCTTACACATTTTTTTTCCGTGCTTTGCTCTTTTTACGGTCATCCGCACACATTTGTGGCGTTTATTTGCTCGTCACCCCTTATTGGATCTACGTTGATTGTGTTAACCAGGGATAAGATGGGAACCCACAGCAAGTTGAACAATTTAGTTTAAATTTAGGTCACCAATAAGGTCTACTCATCTATTGTGTTGAATCTACCGCACATCATATAATAAACTTGTAACCTCTAGGTCTACTTTCTCTATGTTACCTTAGTAGCATACTAGTTTTACTATCATTTTTCCTTTTATTTTGCTTAGACTTCTCAGATTTATACTTTGAATTTTTCATTTTAATCATTTAAAATTTTGAAGTCCCAAATAATTTGTTCCCCGTGTACTATCATTTTTCAAATACGTTGAATCAGTATCACAGATTTGATTTCTATCCTTTTAGCTAGGTTGTCCTTCTCCCCCCCCCCTTTTTTAAAGTAATTAAATAAAACAACTAATTTAATACTACTCTAACCTATTCTCCCCCTAAAATTCTAAAATCAAAAATATTTTTTGAGTTTTTGGATTTTATAGAAACAGGAAATTAAAATAAGAAAAATAAAAGAAAATAAAAGCAAAACGTTGTCGGACTAAACATTTTCATCCTCTGTGATCACATCACTTTTCTTTTCACCCCGTTGACCTCTAACAGATATAAAAATCTCGGTTTATCAAAAGTTTTTGTGTAGAGGTCAGCGCGTTGAAGATCTGTATTAATTTTAACCACATCGATTAATTTTTTTCAAAACAATCACGTATAAAGTGATATTTAATTCCGATGTGTTTGGTCTTAGGATGTTGGACAGGATTTTTAGTTACGGCTATAGCAGCAGAATTATCAACAAATATAGGAGTGTTAGAGAATTTCAAACCGTAGTCCTGCATTTGTTGTTGAATCCAGATGATTTGTGAACAGCAGCTTGCAGCAGCAACATATTCAGCTTCACAAGTTGACAGAGCAACCGATGTCTGCTTCTTACACTGCCACGTGACTATCCTCTCCCAAAGAATTGACATCCTGCTGAAGTTGACTTATAGTTCATTTTGCAGCTGCCATAATCCGAATCGCTATACGCTGTAAGCTCAAAGTCATCATCATAAGGATACCACAACCCAAGTGTTGGAGTACCCTTCAGATAACGAAATATCCTTTTGACTCCTCTGAGATGGTTGACTTTCGGCTTTGCCTGATATCTGGAGCATAGACACGTCGCGTACATGATATCAAGTCGTGAGGCAGTGAGGTACATGAGGGATCTGATCATTCCTCAGTACATGGTGGCATCCGCCAGATCACCATTTTCGTCGGGTGTCACGGCGTGGTTTGTAGCTAGTGGAGTCCCAGCTGGAGAAGCATTCTACATATCGAACCGACTTAGGATATCACCTACATACTTGGTCTGATGTAGAAATATTCCCTTTGGTGTTTGATCCACCTGTAACCCGAGAAAGAACTTCATTTCTCTCATGGCACTCATCTCAAATTCAGCTTTCATTACTGCTTCAAATTTTTTACATAGATCTTCATTTTTGGAACCGAAGATTATGTCATTATCATAAATTTGTACGAGCAGTAAGTCACCATCCTTTTCTTTGATGAACAGTGTACAATTAATCACCCCTCTGCGAAAGCCGTGTTTCACAAGATGAGATGAGAGTTTTTCATACCATGCTCTTGGGGCTTGGTGGAGCCCGTAGAGAGCCTTATCCAGCTTGTAAACTCTGTCCCGATGATACGGATCCTCAAATCCTTCAGGTTGACTGACATACACTGTCTCCCGGATTTCACCATGAAGGAATGCACTCTTTACATCCAGTTGATAAACTTTAATCTTCATGTAAGAGGCATAGGCTAGGAAGATACAAATTGCTTCCATTCTAGCCACAGGTGCAAACACCTCATTGTAATCAATACCCTCGACTTGTCAAAATCCTTGAACTACAAGTCGAGCCTTGTTTCTGATTATGACCCTTTGGTCATCTTTCTTGCACTTCAAGACCTATTTGGTGCCAATCACCTTAGCACCTTTTGGTCTATCTACCAGTGTCCATACTCCTAGCTTCTTGAACTGTAGGAGTTCTTCTTGCATCACACTTACCCATGCCTCATCGTTTAATGCTTTACTAACATATTTTGGCTCAAATTGAGACACAAAACATCGATATGCCCCATCGTGAAGATAGCCCTTTTCCATTACTAAGGCATAATCAGCTGAGTAAAGCTGATTTCTAGTCTGTACTCCTGATCAAACATCTCCAATAACATTGTCCAAAGGATGATAGACATTTAGTCGTGATCCAGAAGTGGTGAAAACAGCTACCTCATTTTCCAGATTGTGAACCACAGCTTCAGTATCTGAAGCTGTTGGAGTATGAGGTTTCGAAGTGTCAGAGGCATCAGGGTTTGATGCTTGTGTACTTGCTGTAGCAGGAACCTCTTCCTCCTGGTTCACCTGTTAAGTCTCCACTTCTTCATCGTCAGAGGAGGAGTCACTTACTTCAAGTGCTCCCCCTGAAGAGCTAGAAGACTCACCGTGTGAAGCGGAGGTTGTCGGGTCCAGTGCTGGTATGTTTAAGACATCATACATCATTCTAGTCGCTAACTCATCATCAGAAGGGGAGAGAAGGATGTTAAAGGACTTAAAGAATCCATCATAATCGAAGAAGAATGCGGGTCCTTTTCTAGCAGGAAGGGTGGTGTATCTCTGAACGTCGACGTTGCACCATACTTCTACTTGACCCGATGAGTTGTTGTAAACTCTCTTATTCGGTATGTTGTATCCTAGAAAAATTCCTTCTTCAGCCTTTTCACTGAACTTCCCTGACTGATTTTTCTTCAGCAGCGTACATGGTGCGCCAAACGGTTCGAGGTACTCTAGATTAGGTTTACGTCGTTGGAGCAACTCGTAACACGTTTTACGATGACGTTTGACCACCAGGACTCGATTAAGGGTGTAACATTCGTTAGCTACTTCCTCGTTCCAAAATTGGATAGGCAGTTTCGAGTCTGCTAGCATTGTCTGGGCTGTCTCTATCAAGCTTCGATTCTTTCTCTCAGCAACTCCATTCATTTGAGGAGTGTAGGCAGATGTGAACTGGTGCACAATTCCTTTTTCTTTGCAGAATGCCTCCATCCATTGATTCTTGAACTCGGTGCCGTTGTCTGAGCGAACTTGCCTTACCTTCAGCTTGTAGAGTGACTCCAGTGTAGTTACCAGCTCCTTGAATGATTCTAATGTCTCTGATTTGGATTTCAAAAACATCACCCAAGAGAATCTTGAGTAATCATCCGTAACTACATAGCAGTACAAATCGCCGGCAATGCTCTTTGTACTAACTGGCCTGAACAGATCCATGTGAAGAAGCTCAAGAGGTAGGTCAATAGAGTGAACTTTCTTTTCCTTATGAGACTTCTTTGTCTGTTTCCCTTTCTTACACGCGACACAAAAATCCGGTAATTGGAAGTTCTTAACATTTACTCCACGCACTAGATCATTCTGGATCAAGTGATTCATCTTCCGTGGATTAATGTGTCCCATTCTCCTATGCCGGGAAATGGAGTCTTTCTCTGTTGCCTTTCAAAAGAAGCATTGAACTTGTGAAGTCACTGGATCGGTAGACATCCAAGCATGTTCTTGACGGAAGGATAAACAACCACAACCAAAAGTCAAATCAATAACAGAAACTATCAAAAATTGGTTTCATTGATAAAACCTAACGATTACAAGCTCGTTACAACATAAGAATCAAAACTCTTGGCAAGGGGAGATCGAGCATGATCTCCCCTCTCATCCGGCAGCCCTAGACTCCGGGCAGACTCCCTCCCCAAACCCTTAATCTCTCTACACACTGAAACTGGTATATATAGGCCTCGGCCCATATTAGATGCGACTGGGCCCATTCGTGTGATTGGACCATGCGTATGGTTCAATCGTACGACTGGACCATGCGTATGGTTCAATCGTACGACTGGACCATGCGTATGGTTCAATCGTACGACTGGACCATACTTATGGTTCAGTCTTACGAATGACCCAATCGCATCTCTCAGTCGCACGACTGGCCCATTAGCAAGGCTCAGTCGCACGACTGAGTCTCATTCGCATATGCTCCTGCGAATGACCCAGTTTCATGTGTGTACAATGTATCAGGTGTATTACATTAAGCCTAGACTATTCGACAAGCGACGGACACACTATGTATGACTATATATGCTCCAACAAATTCCCCCTTGGACGTTGCTTGCGAATAGTAGATAACACGTCTTACAATCTTCAGTCAATCTTTGCTCTGGTTGTCAATAGAATCAAACGAAAACCATATTAGCCAACGTTGCCGCTCCGTCAGGTTGCTACAGTATCCCTGAAGATGGATTTAGGCACAATAGCTTTTGTTTACTTTGCAGAACACCATCACAACATCAAGATTCCCCATATGACTGATTTTTCCAGATAATGACATGAACAGTTTTCCATTGCTTCAATCTTCACACAGGCTAACTTGATTAACATTAACACCTGCAAAAATTCCCCCTCACGTTCAGCATATCCCAATATATAAACGTTGTGCTCTCTTGGCGTCTTCATACGGTGTATGTGGCAAAAGGTTAAAGGTTCCAATCCACAGCTGACAATATCAAACACTTCAGCATGCACGAAGATTCATCATCAGAAACCGGCTCACATCATCACTTTCTGATTGCGTCTTCAATTTCTATATACATGGATTCCCCCTAAGAATGAGAATCCTCTCTGTGCGGATAAATATAACTTGATTGACCCATAAGTAGTCAGATGCTCCTGACTACCCCACAAAATCAGCACCGACTGCTGACATCTTCTCTTCTCTCTTTCGTGTTCCAACTTTCATTCACCTATTCTGGAAGTCCGACGAATAATGGGGTATACATCGAACTCATTTGATAAAAGAACCTCAGGGTGAATATGCTTTGCTCATCCTCAAATCTGCGCAAGAAGCTGTTCCAGACTCTTTTTTTTTGGTCTGGAACAAATGCGGATGAGTCAATGCGGATGGTCCGTTCGTGCGATTGAACATACGACTGGTCCAGTCGCACGACTGAACATACGACTGGTCCAGTCGTACGAATGGTCCATTCGGATGGTCCAGTCGTACGAATGCTCCATTCGCATGGCTCAGTCGCATGAGCGGGTCTGCACGCAGATTTTCAGATCTGCAGCCGCCAGGGCTACCCAAAACCCTAATCTGACGAATTTTACATGAACGTGGTTTCGAGTTCGATTTTAACATAAAACAACACACGTTACCAAATCTGAGCAAAACACGAAGAACACGAAGTGGGTTTACTGTCAAGATCTGAAATTTGATCCAGGAATCAAGAGCTCGGGTTGCTAGAATGATTGTTAGATTATTCCAGCAGTAACCGGCTCTGATACCAATTGTGAAGTCACTGGATCGGTAGACATCCGAGCATGTTCTTGACGGAAGGATAAACAACCACAACCAAAAGTCAAATCAATAACACGAACTATCAAAAATTGGTTTCATTGATAAAACCTAACGATTACAAGCTTGTTACAACATAAGAATCAAAACTCTTGGCAAGGGGAGATCGAGCATGATCTCCCCTCTCATCCGGCAGCCCTAGACTTCGGGCAGACTCCCTCCCCAAACCCTTAATCTCTCTACACACTTAAACTGGTATATATAGGCCTCGGCCCATATTAGATGCGACTGGGCCCATTCGTGCGATTGGACCATGCGTATGGTTCAATCGTACGACTGGACCATGCGTATGGTTCAATCGTACGACAGGACCATACTTATGGTTCAGTCTTACGAATGACCCAATCGCATCTCTCAGTCACACGACTGGCCCATTAGCAAGGCTCAGTCGCACGACTGAGTCTCATTCGCATATGCTCCTGCGAATGACCCAGTTTCATGTGTGTACAATATATCAGGTGTATTACATTAAGCCTAGACTATTCGACAAGCGACGGACACACTATGTATGACTATATATGCTCCAACAGAACTTGATGATCGGTTGTGGAGGCCTTTGATAGGTCCAAGACATATAAATCATTATATCTTGAAGCTGACATTAAGACTTGGTCCTCCGGGATTACATACTCCTTCTTCAACACATAGCACTTCTTGTTGTCAAAGACTACCTTGAATCCTTTGTCACAGATCTGGGATACAGAAAGCAAGTTATTTTGTAGTTGTTGAACGTTGTTGACCTTGTCTAACTTGACTTTCTGGTTTCACACTTCGCCTTGAGCCGTGATGTATCCTCCTTTATTTCCAGCAAATGATACATGTCCCCCTTTAATTTGTTTGACATTAAAAAGGAGAGACAGGTTCCCGGTCATGTGCCTAGGCGCCCCACTATCAACAATCCAGGTATTTGTGATAGCACTGTAACGAACACCCTGCACATTAAAAGAAAATGATCAGTTTAGGTTTGGGACCCAAGCCTTAACTGTCTTGGGTGACCCGGAGGAATCACACATCATAAACTCAACCCACCGTCCATTTGAGGGTGAGGGCATATCATTCTTCTTATTGTTCTTATTATCAGACAATTGACTTGACTTTTCTTTCCATAAGCCAGTTTTGTGTAAGGCCTGTTTGTGATAAACCGACGACTGCCTTACAGTTTGAACTTTAGGTTCATTTATTCTCTTTGGTGGAGTAATAGAACTCCTTTTCGAAGACTTGGTTTAGTATCATAAAGTTCAATTTTCTTTCTTGGTGTCTGATAATGAGGACAATTAGAAGCGATGTGTCCTCTCTTTCCATAATTGTATCATTGTCTACCTTCTACATATTGGGAAAATTGTCTCTGTGGGGAAGTGTGTGACACAAGTATGACTTTAGTCTGGTTGGGTTTGGACACTTCTTGTTTAGATGTTTTTGTTTCTTTAACAAAATTTATTGTTTGAACGTTTTTAATATCTTTAGCCTTTTGTTTATTTGGACTTTGACGTGAAGCACGTGTTTGGTTAACTGGTTTGGTCAATTTGGATTCTGAAGAAGACATGTTTAAACCTGACTTTACATTAACCTTTTCAAATTATTCTTTCAAATTCACAATAGGCATCTTACCTTTAGACTTCAAAGTAGCCTCCTTCTGTTTAGTGACAGATTCCATCGGTTTACACGTGGAATCTGGATCACTAACTAGAGGAGTGGACACCACATGATCCTTAATAGAATTGTTATTTACTGGTCTACATTTAGCATTTAACAATATCTCATGTGGTGGTGGAACCACTTTATAATCCAACCCTTCCCCATTGTTCCTTTCTTTCACAAAGTTTTGAACTATGTGAGAGGAATTGGTCCAACTGTGCAGTTTTTGTTTTAATGAGTTGACTTCGACTTCCAAAACTGCTTTTTCTTTCTTAGTTTCTTCCAACGAGTTCAAATAAAACTTTATATCATTTGCTTGATTAAAAGTAACAACATCGGTTTCCCTTAGTTGTTTATTTAAAAGTTCTATTTTCTCTTTATAACTGCACTCATTTTGTTTTAAAATCCGATTAGCTTCTGTGCACAGTTGTAAGTCATTTACTAAGCTATCATTGTGATCTAATAACCTAGCAAATTTAAGATCAATGCTTTCTCTAAACTCATTACATTCAGCTGGTGCAACCAAAACCAAGTCACTTAGAAGATTTTGGTACAACAAACAAAGGACTTCCGAAGCTAAGTATGGAACTTCCGAAGGAAGAAGGAGCTCTTCTGAAGACAAAGTGTAGAACTTACTTCCGAAGGAAAACTCCAAATTCCGAAGACAAAGAACCTACTTCCGAAGATCAAGACTCAGAAAGAAAGATCTAAAGTCAACTTCCGAAGTACAGAAGTCCTCAAGCCTCGGAAGTATAGAAGCCTCTTCCGAAGTATAAGTGGCTTCGGAAGAACTTGTTCTTCTGAAGCCAACTTACCTTCGGAAGACACTCCTATTATCCAGTGGACATAAGTATGGTCTCTTTGACACTCCGCTGCAAATCTCTGAGATACTGCATGGCGTTTTCTCAAAAGCCATGTAGTTGACCGTACTTTAATCCACTGTTTACCTTTTTATGTTAGTACAGTTGCCATCTTTAGTTGGTGACAAAAGGTAAGTCATGGACATGTCATGACTACCATATCTTATATAATACTTTATCTAAGATACCTTAACTTTAGCAATGTAGTATATGCTTTAGTCTTAGGTTTCCAGCTGGTATCAAAGTATATCCGGCTGTAAGATCTAGTATATATAGTTTCTCATTATAACTCATGTATCATGCTTGTAAGAGTCTTGTAATATCTTGAGTTGAGAAGTAATATATACAAGTGCCTTGAAAATTTATTTCCGCGTGTTCCTTTACTACTTATTATATTATTATCAACTCTTGTAAAAGACATTACTTCATCTGATTTGAATGTTTCCATAAGTGAGTTTGAGAGAAATCCAAGTGTTTAAGTGACAAACCCGATCCTGCACATTCATTACAAGCATGACTTTTTAAAAGTTGGTCTTTGTTACTTACCTGTGAAGATTCGGTTGAATCAGCCATCAGCGCAGAGTTTGATTCCTCGGATGCTGGAGATTCTGAACTTGTCGTTCTAAGATCTTCTTCAATCAGGTGATTGACCACATTAGCAGTATCTTCATGATCTGACATCACTAGTTCAACTACTATTTCACCTTCACTTGTAGTGTCATCATCCAGACCCTCGACATTAGCAATGTTCGATTCGCCCAGAGACACAAACTTGAAGGTCCAATCTTGTCCTTCATCATCTTGAGCAGTCAAATCCTTTGTTTCTTTGCTTGATGAAACATCTCCATTCGTGGGTTTGTCTTGATGGTTGAATGATGAGAAAGGATTCCCATTACCTGTCTTCTTGGGCTTTACACATTCACGTTTGAAGTGCCCCTTTTCTCCACAGTTAAAGCAGGTAACTTTGGTTTTGTCAAAACCAAAGGTTGTATCCTTTGTGGCTATCAAGTTCTGTCCTGTCTTCTTCACAAACTTTTTCGCTCGCCTGACAGCACTTGCTAAAGCCCACATAATGTCCATTCTTTCTAATTCATTCTCGTCCACCTGCTCGTAATCCTCATCAGCCAGATGGCAATTTCCGATCTTTCCTGCAACTAGACCATCATAAGAATGAACGACCACTGCTTAGAGGTCCATATGCTCCTTTGCAACCTCCACAGTGATATTCCCGAGATTCTAGGTCTTCAACTTAGTAGCATTTACTTCAGGCACTATATATTGGGTGCAAGACGACCCTAACGTTTCAGATTTCAAAGCAGTGGATTGAGAAGGAGCGGTTGAACTAGACACAAATGCCATTTGAAGCGGTGCTCCTGAACTTGTTGAAGTGGAAGAGGATTTATAAAGTGAAGGATTCTGGTCATAGGATCCTTTCTGTGACCTGTATTTCATCCTAAGTTCCTCCTCTCTTAATATCAGGATGAAGTCGTTTATGTCTAATTTTTCCAGTAACTTTTTCTGTCTCAAATTTGACACAAACGAGTCCCACTTCTCTGGCAGACCATCGGCAAAGCTTGAGACCTTATCTTCCATTGACGTTGTGACTCCATGAGTGTGCAACTCACTCATTAAATGGTAGAATCTGTCTATGACATCATCCAAGCTCTCTTTACCCATTGAAGAGAAGTTATCAAACTCCTTCTTCAAAGCCTTTGCCTTTAGAGCTTTCAACGATGCATTCCCGTCGTATCGTTTCTCCAAGGCTTCCCATAGCTTCTTTGCCTGTGTGTTCTCAGAAAACTGGTGGAATATATCCTTATGTATCGACTGAGTCAACAGAGCATACACTTTCTTCTCAGCATTGTACTTCGCCTTCTGGCTATCAGTCATGCCACCCAAGGTAAGTTTAACACCATCAGCACCAACTGGCATGCTATAATCTGTCTCGATTGCTTCCCACAGATTGGGATCAACTCCATTTAGATAAATCTCAAACCTTTGCTTCCATTGTGGGTACTCATCTAACGTTATAAGTTTAGGGGGCTTATTGTGATTTCCAACCTCATTCCCTAGAAGTAGAAGGTTCTGGATTCGAGAGTCACTACCGGCAGTAAACGCGGAATACTGATCTTTCATTTCTTTAAACTTTGAGAGTTAGAAAAAAATTGTTTCACTGGTGCGAACGGAGAGATGCGATTGGGTCAATCGTGCAGATGGACTAATGCGGATGAATCAATCGTGCGATTGAACCAATGCGGATGAGTCAATCGTGCAATTGAACAAGTGCGGATGGACAATGCAAATGGGGTGTTCAGTCGTACGAATGGATGGGCGACTGAGTTCAATCATGCGTATGGGAGGTGCGATTGAGTTCAGTCGTGCGATTGAGCCAATCGTGCGACTGAGGCTGCTGGATTTGAAAATTCGAAGGTTTTTGGTACTTTGACACAAAAATACGATTTTTCACGAACCCTAATATGTCGTAAGCCAAAAAACTTAAACTTTTAGATCTGGAGACACTGAAAACGCTGTTTTACTAAAAAAAGTGACTCTTTTGAATGAAAAACGTGATTTTTGCACCAAAACTAATCGAATCAACACGCAAAATCAAGAGCCAAAGCTCTGATACCACTTGTTAGGACCGTGTACGTACGGAGTACTAACTGATAATGCGTGTATACCTAATCAAATAGTGCGGAATCCTATTTGATTGGCGATCCAATCAGTGAGAATGCAGTTTCGATCAATCTAAAGATTAATGAAACGTTATGAATGATTAGAACACGATCAACTGCGATCTATGAAGTTGGAACAGGTTCTCTAGGGTCTCTGGACGGCTAGGGTACGTATGTGAGTCGAAATTCTTCAAGTGTTACGTTTTTCCACGAATTAAGTGGTATTTATAGGTTAGGGTTTGTCAATCGTGCGACTGAACCATTAGTATGGTTTAGTCGTGCGACTGAATCATACGATTGGTCCATACACTGACTGAAGGTTCAGTCGTGCGACTGAGCCAATCTTATGTCTCAATCGTGCGACCGATCCAGTCTCCTGGTTCAGTCGTGCGACTGATCCATTAGCATGAAGTGTTCATGCGTATGGTCCATTTGCATGGTCCATTCTACGATTAAGTTTAAACACATTTCTCAACCATTCTTGACTAAGAACTATGTAAACAACCACAAACCTATAAGTTAGTTCAATATGCATTATGATACAATAAACAATGAAACATTAAACAAAATAAGCATCAATCACATATTTCATTTCATTAAACTCATTCATTACATATATGTAAGACATGAAAGACATTTTACATTAAGCTCCTAAACTAGGTACATATGTATCAACAAGATAAGCGGACCACCAAGCAATGGGTTCAGGATCAGGACTCTTAGTCCGATAGCGGACCACTAAGGAAGCATGGTAACGGTCCACCAAGGGTGGTCGCAGATTGCCATGGGTTGGCGTAATAGTCCACGAGGAATATTCCTTTTCAAGATGTGAATATTCCATTTTAAAGTTGTGAATACTTCATAATAGGTCGATAGCAGACTGCCAAGCATGGTGTAGCAGTCCGCGATGAAAACGATCGGGTAGAATCAGTATTTAAGCCCAAAAATCTAAATTTTACCCATTTCCTCCTCATCACTCTCAGTCCACTCTCTCTCTCTACCCGATCATCTACTTTCCTTCTCTAAGATTTTGGTGTTTGGAAAAGGAACGCGTGCTTTCATTCTTTACGGTTGGATTGGCTCAAAAGCGAGCTCGGGAGCTCGGTTTTCTATGTTAAACCTTAAACCCTTCTAAATACGGATTATGGTCATGAGTAAATATGCATGTGACGTATGAGAACTCCATTGAGTGTTGAATCGCTCGGTAGTGTATACGTGGACGTTGAGGAACGATTGGGAGCTCAGAGCTAGTGTGGTAAGGTTCTAATATCTTCATATTTGCATCATTATTGATCATTTGGGTAAACCAGGTTTGTAAGGCTTATTGAAAGGCCGATGCACCCAAAACAGACCAAGTCTTTCCTGCATGCATGCACTCAGTGCAAAGTAGAAGTTGCTTTGGAAGTTTTACACCATGCATTAGAAATATTCTAAGTGTAAAATCTTCCGAAGCCAAGACCAATATCTTCCGAAGTCAAAAGTGAAGTCTTCCGATGCTTCAAAGACAAAGTCCTCTGAAGCCTAAGAAATGAATACAGATTTCTTCCGAAGATTTTGAAGAACATGCTTTTCTGATGTACTTTTCATAAAGCTGACCAACTTTTTGCTGCAACCCTGAAGACTCACCAACTTATACAAGTTGGTGAATGGTCCATGTTTTTTGTAACTGTACATTGAGGTCTTGAGTCTGTAACTTTCTACTTTATTCACTTTTATCCTTTTTGTAATATATTAGGATGTGAGCTATGGAATGTCATAGCCACTAGTCAAAAGGCAGATTTGCCTTTTGACTCTACATTCATTTTTTTGTCTAGATTAATGTTTCGAGTTGGCCTTCAAAGTATGGTCGGCTATAGGATGTAGTATAAAGTATCTCAGGTCCTTGTATCTTTCTTTATGCTTTGTAACACTTGTAGAAGAACTGGAGAGTAATATACAGAATTCTTGAAAACCATATAACTTGTTGTTTGTTCGTATGTTTTTGTCTCTTAATTTACTTGTGTTCTTAGTATCATAAACAATTGTCCCGGTTCTCTATTTGATCTGTTAAGTGTTCTAACACTCTTCTCATTGTGAGACTAAGTGTATCATAAACTGAATTTTAGTAGTCAAGACTCATGGTAAGACTCCTTATGAACTTTGGCACAAGAGGAAACCTTTCATTGGTTTTCTCAAGTCATTTGGATGTCCTTGCACCATCTTGAATACCAAATGTCAAATAGCCAAGTTTGATGAGTAATCAGATGATGGACACTTTATTGGATACTCTTCTTAAGCTAAGGCTTATAGAGTATAATCTCAGAACTAGAGTAGTTGAGGAGTCAGCCAATGTGACTTTCAATGAGCACACCCTTAGTATGAAAGGTTCTGGTCCTTATTGGTTATTTGATCTAGATTTAGTTACTAACTGTTTTAACAAAGCTTGTGAGCACGTTTCAGGGTCCACAGATATCTTTTTAACAGGTGATCCTGACCCAAGATTTGAGCTGAGAAGACCATCAAATCATACTACTTCAGCTCCAATTGTAACTAACCCTGCAGATGGAGTTCTTATCAGCACAACCATGTCAAATCCAACTAATACATCTGAGGTGCCATCAAATTCCAGCTTAGAGGCACAAAAATCAAATAAATGAGCTTCAAATGTAGGAGGAAATGGTTGTGGTGACAGTGATCAAGAGTTTCTTGATGTTGATAACCACTTCATAGAAGACAAAATCAATGATATCACACACTCATTGAATCAAGACTCTCTTGATAAGTGTGCTGATGTGGTGGGTGAAACTTCATTTCCAGATCTAAATTTCACTAATTTAGATCTTTCAAAGCAACTTGCTATGATCCCTCAACTCAGGATCCATAAGTCTCACCCCACCACAAACATCATTCGAAATGTTCATACATGGGTAAGAACAAGAGGACAAACCCATGATGCAAATATTTGTCTCCATTCTTTTTTTCTATCCAAAATAGAGCCAAAGAAAGTTAATGATACTTTAAAGGATGGAAGTTGGGTTGAAGCTATGCAAGATGAGCTGCTTCAACTCAAAAGACAAAAGGTTTGAAACCTATGTCCTCTTCCTCAAGGGAAGACTAGCATAGGAACCAAGTGGGTGTTTAGAAACAAGAAAGATGATAGAGGACTTGTCACCAAGAACAAGGCTAGACAAGTTGTCCAAGGATACACACAAGAAGATGTCTTTCAATCTCTTCTTCATCTACAAATATTTCTTAACCTAAATTCACCCAAAACCGCCTTTGTTCTTATCTTCCTTCACCTTTAAGCTTTCTCAAATGACCAACCTCAACCGTAGAAACAACCCTGATTTCTCCATGCAACTCCACATGCAACACAATCAAGTGGCCCTGATGGACTCTGAGAAAGATTCTAGTTTCTAAGAGGCTTGTAGTTTTCTTGCTCTGTCTAACTACTTCACTTCTTTTACCATTGATCCTCCTCTTTATGAGGATCATCTGTTAGAGTTCTGGAATACCTGTTAAGAGGTCATTATGTATGGGGAGAAGGCATTTTCTGCCACAGTGTAGGGAGGACAATCTTCATCACTCTAGCCATCATTAACACACACCTTCAGATGGATGATGTAGAAGGTGAATTGTCCTTTTCCAAAGAAACTGCAAATCATTCCTTTGAGTAGATGTGTTATGAAGGAGATTTCTCCGTAAAGACCTTCAGGAAAGGGAAGGTCTCATCCCAGTGGAAGTACCTGCTTCATGTAGTCATCCACAGCTTATCCAACAAGCATGGGTGTAACGCCTGGAATAAAGTCGAAATGAGCCAATTAATAATAATGGGCTTAGCCGGGATTATTTGAAGAAAATAAGCGAGGAATGTGGTATGGACCGTGTAGACCTCGCGTGTTATGTGTTCAGCGAGTTTAAGGTCACGGGAACGCCCAGTATATATAAGCGGATCAGCTTGAGCCACTCTCATTTGCAACTCAACACCCAACTTCTAGAGAGAGTGTGTAGAGAGAGAAAGTGGTGATTCACGGCTCGGTTGATCAAGAGATTGAAGATCACTGTTCGTGGGCATCCAAACAACAACAAAAGACCAAGAATCCAGGTAAGAAACACATTTAATCGTTTTTTTAGATTAAACCCGAATTCTAGATTTTGGGGTTTTTGAAAGTGACAAAAAATCGTCCAAAACTCACGTTTTTGTGTAAGAAAACATGTAAAAATCTTAGATATAGCTTCATGGATGATAAACCAAGGTTTTGGGTGTAAAAGATTGAAGTTTTAGGTTAAAAATGGACAGATTCGTAATTTCAGCCCGTTCTACGAAACTGGGTGTTCATCCAGCAAATTATGTAGTCATCTAGCGAAACTATGGATCTTCCTGTGAAACTATAGTTTCGCAGGTAGTTTCAAAGACATAGTTTTTCAACGAAAGTTGGGCGAAACTGGCAGCGAAACTGGCAGCGAAGATGCCAGCGAAACTGCTTGTGAAACTAGCAGCGAAACTACCGGCGAAACTAGCAGTGAAACTGCTGATCTTGCAGCGAATTTAAAGCGAAATTAGGCAGAAATTAACTCCTTTGAGTGTTAACTTATCTGCAGGCTGTGTAATGTGACCCTTGCTAAGAAAGCTTGATTGAGAAGCTACTCACTAAGTCCAGGTGAGTTCTAGATCCCCTATTTTAAAGGTTTTAAACTTGTTTGGGGCTGGAAATGCATACTAAATATAAGTCTTGAATGACCAAGATTTTAACAGGAAGATCGATTTTTCTATAACAATATGTGATATACAAAAGTGTTGAGATAAAAAAATTTCACGCTAACCTGGCAGCCCGGCCCCAGCCAGGGGCGTTGCCCCTTGGACCCCACTAGGGGCTGCTGCCCCTAGGACCCCGCTGTCAAGGGCTGTTGCCCCCGAACCCCCGCTGTCCCGCGGAGGGTCGTTATGTTCTATGATGAATTGTACTTGTTGTGTATGTGTATTGGAGTGAATGATGTGTGATGATTATATGATGTTGCATGATGATGTGTGATGATGATATGCATATTCATCTTATGCCTTCCTTATGTTCCTTATTACATATTATTTCGTGGCTTTACGTGGGATGGTTATGAAATGAATGTAAAGTAATAAGTAATGAAAGCGGAAGCTAATGATAATGAAAGAGGAACGTAAAAGATGAATGAATGCATGCATTAATGAAAGGATGAATGTAAAGTCTTGCAAGCAAATGAAAGGAGGTGCATAACTATAAAATGTTGTTAGCTCAACTGTGTGTGGCTTAGCTAACCCGTAAGGATACACACAGGGGTTTAGTCTTTGTGACTGACCAAACATATGGGATCCTTGTCGCTTGCCCCAGTACAGGTGCCAGGCTATGTGCGTAATGAATGGGGGTCTATTTATAGACTTCGGCCCAGTACCCGCTTCGTGCCTACGTTTGGGGTGTAGCTTATGACATTGGTCCGGATGAGAAATAAAGGTTAATGAATGAACGAATGATAACGAGTAACGCGCGATGAAATATGATAATGAAAGATAATATTAATATTATCTATGTGTGCGTGTGATGCATGATCGCGAACGAAAGTAATGAACGGTTGTAAAAGGATATAAAGTATTTTATTTATAAAACTAGAACTCACTCAGCAACACTGACTTTATATGTATTTTCCAGTTGGCAGGTAATAATTGCTAAGGATGGCACGGGCGCAGCTACTCGGCAAGTTTTTGGAATGGCATCCATTTTATGTAACGATGATGTTTTGTGATATAATGCAAACAAATGATAATTTTGTAATGGTTGACAATGTTGTATTATTTTGCAAAAGCAATTATTTATATATAAAATGGTTTTAAGTATTTCCGCTACGACGTATTTAGCAAGTTTATCAGAGCCAAAGTTTAAGAGAAATGGGTAAATATTTTCAAAAACCTAAACTTAAACTAAGAATGGGACAAAGGGAAGGGATGCCAGTCCGAGTAGCTACATGCCATCAGGTATTTTCTTTAATGATAACCGGTATACGTGTGCATGTTAGTTGATTTATGTGCCTTTAGTAGATTTAGATACTGATGTAGTCAGGATAGGAAATACTTGGGGTATGAAGATTAAAGTAAGTGGCTAATCACAACTGGCCACTGTAATTAGGGACTTACTATACTTGACATAAACTGAGCTATTACCTTGAATGATTGTGTTGGTGTTTGGATCTTATAGCGTGCGTAGAGGATGGCTGGAGGTAGATCTTCGAAGGCTTCTAGAGGTGGAGGTTGTGATGGACGTGGTGCTGGACCACGGGTCATGAGGGGAAGGCCTAGAGCTGAAGAGGTGGCTCATGAAGAGCCCGAGACCCCTCATCCGGAGGCTGGGGATGAGAGTGCTAACTTGAGAGCCTCAGTGAAGGAGGCTGTTGTAAAGGAGGTTCATCAGGTCATGTAGACGATCTTACCATCTGTTGTGACCGAAGTGATAAAGGCTGTAAGGGAAGGAGAAAGGAAGGAAAGGAACTGGTCCTCGGGAGAAAGAGGGCAACCAGAGACTGAGACGGTCGTCTCTACTGATATGGAGGAAGAAGAAGAGCATGTGCCTGAGGCAGCACGAGGCTGTAACTATGGGGCATTTCAAAGATGCAAGCCCCCGACTTTCGATGGCAATGGCAATGCTGCTGCTGCTCACCGGTGGGTGAGAGAGATGGAAGTTGTTCTTGATTCAGCGAGTGCCGGGAGGATCAAAAGGTTAAGTTTGCCACCCACTTATTCGTGGACTCGGCCTTGTGTTGGTGGGACAACATTTTCCAGGCCGAGGGTAGTAGGGCGATCGGGAGGATGAGGTGGAACGAGTTGAAGAAGTTGGTGATCGAGGAGTTCTCTCCTCACAGGGAACTTGACAAGGTGGAAAGGGAGTTCGTGCAGCTGGAGGCGGGAACCATGACGCATCAGCAATACACCACCAAATTCAACGAGATGGCACGGCTGGTGCCGGATCAAGTGACGCCTGTGTCACGGAAGATCAAGAGATACATCCGGGGCTTGCCGGCGGATATCCACAGGCACATGATCGCCGCCCGACCAGGTACGTTCAGGTCGGTGGTTGATCTGGCAGGACAGTTGTATGAAAAGCGAGAAGTGGTGTTGGCTTAGGTGGGGAAGAAATGTGGCGGTGACAAGAACTGGAATGGGAAACGGTTTGGACGTGGCGGGGCTGCTCCAAACAATAAGGTTACAAGGGTGGATGACCGGCGTGTGGTTACACCCGGCGCGGGGTCGAAGAAGTGTGGTAAGTGCGGGAATGAGCACACATAAGAGTGTAGATGGGGATCTAATGTCTGTTTCAGGTGTGGGAGGACAGGACATGTGGCGAAGAATTGCGGGGTGAGGAGGTGTTATAACTGTGGCGAGGAGGGCCACATGAGCCGGGACTACAAGAAGCCAAGGGCTGAGAGTTCCGAAGCGAAAAAGATGACCGGGACGGTAGGGCAGAAGGCGAGCGCCCGAGCCTTCATGATGACTCGGGAGGAGTCTAGGACGGATCCCGATGTTGTATCAGGTACGTTTCTAGTAAACCAAACTCTTGTCTCCGTGTTATTTTATTCTGGTGCTAGTAGGAGTTTTATTTTTGCTGCCTTTTGTGCTAAGTTGCTCATTAGGAGTAGAATTATTGATGAGCTCTTCGATGTAGAAACTACCATAGGTAAGTCTACCATGATTTCTGGTATGATAGAAGGCTGTGACATAGAACTAGAAGGTCATAAGTTTCCTGTTAGACCGTTCGTGATGACCTTAGGCGGGTTCCAGGTAGTCCTGGGAATGGATTGGTTGGCGGACTACGAGGCGAACATTGTGTGTCGCAAGAAGATGATCCAATTGATAGCGCCTGACGGGAGTTCAGTGACAATCTATGGTGACCGGGTTACTATGATTCCGAAGGTGATTTCGATGGCGGTGGCGGGAAAGTGCATGAGGCGTGGATGTAGTGCCTACTTGGCCTACGTGAAGGATGTGGATACGTCAACACCATAATTGTCTGATGTATCGGTTGTGTGTGACTTCCCAGACGTGTTTCCAGATGATTTACCAGGTGTGCCACCGGACCGCGAAATCAAATTTCAGATTGACTTGTTGCCCGGTGCCCAACCGGACCGCGAATCGGTTGGCTCTGACCGAGATGAAGGAACTGATGGACCAATTGCAGGAGTGGCTTGATAAAGGGTTCATTAGACCGAGTATCTCTCCTTGGGGTGCTCCGGTCTTATTCATGAAGAAGAAGGACGGTAGTATGAGGATGTGCATTGACTACTGTGAATTGAACAAGTTGACGGTGAAGAATCGGTATCCATTGCCGAGGATTGATGACTTGTTTGATCAACTCCAAGGTGCCAGTTGGTTCTCAAGGATAGATCTCCGATCTGGATACCATCAGTTGAAGGTGAAGGAGCAAGATATTCATAAAACAGCTTTTCGCACGCGTTATGGACACTACGAGTTTCTTGTTATGTCTTTTGGTTTAACTAACGCGCCAGCTGCTTTTATGGACTTTATGAATCGAGTGTGCCGGCCGAAGTTGGATAAATAAGTGATTGTGTTTATTGATGATATCTTGATTTACTCGAGGAGCGAAGAGGAGCATGTCGGTCACATTCGGGAAGTGTTGGAGACGCTTAGAAGGGAAAAATTATATGCTAAATTCTCCAAGTGCGCGTTCTGGTTGCACGAAGTTCAGTTCTTGGGTCACGTGGTGAATCCCGAGGGGATCATGGTAGACCCGGCAAAGGTGGAGGCGGTGATGCAATGGAAGTCTCCAAAGACGCCATCCGAAATTCGTAGTTTCTTGGGGTTGGCTGGCTATTATAGAAGATTCGTCCAAGACTTCTCTAAGATAGCTTCCCCATTGACTAAGTTGACTCGTAAGGATGTGAAATTTGTATGGGGTCAAGATCAAGAGAAGGCTTTTGAGGAACTAAAGGCAAGGCTGACTCAAGCTCCTGTCTTATCATTACCCGAAGGAAGCGAAGACTTGGTGGTCTATTCAGATGCTTCTTACTCGGGGTTTGGGTTGCGTGTTGATGCAGAGAGGAAGGGTTATAGCCTATGCATCCTGACAATTGAAGGTTCGTGAAGTTAATTACCCTACTCATGACTTGGAGTTAGCGGTTGTGGTCTTTGCATTGAAGATTTGGAGGCACTACCTATACGGGACGAAGTGCACCATCTTCACCGACCACAAGAGCTTGAAGTACTTCTTCGAGCAGATTGATTTGAACATGAGGCAGATGTGATGGTTGGAGCTCAAAAAGGATTACGATTGCGAGATCCATTACCATCCGGGCAAGGCCATCGTAGTGGCAGATGCCCTTAGTTGAAAGGAGAGGCCTGAACCAATTCGAGTAAAGGCTTACCAATTGATTATGACCTCAGATGTGATGACATAGGTCAAGGAGTTTTGATGGGTGGTTCAACGAACACCCTTTTATAGTGCTAAAGTCGTTAACTTATCCACATTTATCTACGATATTGCTTGGAATTGGGTGACTACGGTGGTTATGATTGCAGGTGCATTAAGGAGCTAGAAACGAGGAAATACGGACTTTGGAGCGGATTGCAACGAAGTGGGGTATGAAAGAAGCAAAGAACAAAACTTGAAAAAAATATATAAGTTGGACCGTATGATACGGTTGGGCCGTATCATACGGTGGACTTCACACCAAATTGTCACCGTATTACAGTCTGTTCTCACCGTTGGATTTTGTACTCCACCGTATCATACGGTGGGACCGTATGGTACGGTGGCCCCTGCACGAAAAATGTAACTTCCACCATAAATGGGTGGTTATTGCAAGACTTTTCATCATCTTCGAATAGAGAACGGTTCTAGGCACTCCATAGGCGATTTTGGGGGCGGGAACAAGGTTCAAGAACATTCCTAATCATTGTGTTATCATCTTTGATTCATATGAACAATAGATCGAAGATTATGATGAACCATTTGGTGATGCTTGGCTAAACCTTTAATGGTCATCCTTGGTGAAGTTTCCTTTGAACTATTTATGTTTTTGTCTTATAATTTCTAGAATAACAATTTGGTATGTTTATGAATTGTTATGGTGTTTGAACATTTGGTTGTAGTAGTTATTTAATCTTTCAATTTCTCTTCTTGATTGCACGTTCTTGGTGTTGCTAACAATCGGGATATTGCGGGCAGGAATTGGGTTGGATAATTGAGTAATTGGTCATCGGGAAACAACCTCGCATTGTTATAATCCGAGTACTTTGTTCCCTTTTATCACAACATTTGTTCAAATACGAGTTATGTCTATGTAACTCTTTCTAGTGGGACTTTTGGCATATAGGTTCAAGGGAAACGGATCCAGGGATGGTCATTGCTTTCTTAATTTGATAAACACAACTTTATTTCAATTCAGCAAATTAGTTTAATTATTCTAAATCTAAAACCAAATCAACAAACAATCTTTGATCTTTAATTTTATTAGTTGTTTAATAATTAGTTAATCTGCAAAACTTTAGTATTCACATATTCCACAAACTCCCTGTGTTCGATACCTTCTTGCCACTAGCTTTAGTTGTAATTGGGAAATTTTACGTGTACCACGACAAGCACGTCAAATTTTGGCGCCGTTGCCGGGGAGTAGTGCGCAACGTGTGTTTATTAATAGTTTTGTTTGTTATTTTCGGGTTTACACTGGTTGTGTTTAGTGTGCAGGTACTTCAGGTGCATGCGTACTAGAGGCTCTAACAGGTCATCACCACTATTGTTTGATCCGGAGATTGAGAGAACATTGCGGCAGAACCGAGTTTTGCTAAGAGAAAACAAAATAATTGATTCACCAAATTCACCAATTAGACCAAGAAACATAATGCAAGAAAACCAACCACCATCCTCAACGGGTCAACCTTCCGACATATTTACACCTTCCATTACACAACCTTCACCAAACACTACTATACCAATTCCTAACCCACCAAGTACACCAGCTCATACCACACAACCACCAATCATAACTCAAAGTGGACCAAATCCTCCGGTTAACCCATATGGTACATTTCCACCATTTTCTCATTTTTTCCCATCTGCGGGTCAACCTTCGAATCCATCGGGCGTTCAATATCCAAATGTGCCACTTGGGCAAATTTCAAGTATTAGAAGGGGCAGTTATGAAGAGGGTTATGCAGATGAGTTTAGTGGGTATAACGATGAAGGATATTATTATGGAGACAATGAAGGCTTTGGTGTCCAACAAGAGGTTCAAGGTGGAGTTCCTAATACACAAGCGAGACCAATTATGCCAGTGGTAGAGAATGTGAGACCACCACCACAACAACCATTTCCGCAACCGCAACCGTTAAATAGGCAACCGATGCCACCACCTCAAGGATTTCAACCGAGAATGTTTGCACAACAAAGGCCACAAGTACCATTTAATCAAGGTCCACCATATATGGGAGTTCCAAGAAGACAATTGCGTGGTCCAGTTAGAGGAATTGAAGCTCATTTTCGACCGGTGATCACTACAAATCCTTCACCGGTAGTTATTCCGCAACAACGTGATGGGAGAACGTTTGAAGTCCGCACCAATTCACTTCAAAGTTTACCGAAATTCAAGGGATTGGCAACCGAAGAACCATATTTTCACTTGGAGGCTTATGATTCAATATGCAACACTCTTGGTAGTCAAGGGTTTTCGTCGGATGATGTCAAACTAGTCTTATTCCAATTTTCATTAGAAGACAAGGCGAAGAAGTGGTTTTATACTTTGCCTTCCGCATCAATTTACACTTGGGCCGATATGCAACATAGATTTTTGGAAGAATTTTTCACGGCTCAAAAGACTAGTGATGCACGGAGAAGTTTGAGGAGCTTCCAACAACAAATGGGAGAATTGTTTCATGAGGCGTTTGAAAGGTTCAACATGATGATAAAAAATTGTCCTCACCATGGCATTGAGCTTTGGGAATTGATGAATGCATTTCATGAGGGGTTAAGCTCGGAAGATGCTCGTGATTTGATGTCTATATCTAATGGCACATTTGGGACCAATTATGAATATGATGATTGGGCGTTTTTAGAGCAAATGTCAATAACTTCAAAGAGGAAGGCTCAATCATCAAGGAGAGCAAGACATCCGACTACAAGACAACAAGTTCATGGAGTGGAAAGTGGTAATGTGCAAACAACAAATCAAATGTATAATGTGTGCACAAATTGTCAAGAAATTGGTCATGTAGCGGAAGTGTGTGTGGTGGGACTAGAAGAACAACAACATGAAGAAGTGAATGCCATTCAAGGAGTAGGGGGTGGTAGAAACAATGACATGAACTCCAATACATATCACCCCGGGTTGAGGAATCATCCAAACTTCCGTTATGGAAATCCGGCTACTCAATCGAATCCAAATTTTCAAGGAAGTGCTCAAGGCAATTATGTCCCTCGTCAACAATACCAAAATAACCAAGGAGCTTATAGAGGGGGAAATAGCCAAGGGTATCAAAAACAATATCAACCAACGGGTCAAGGTGGAACGGGTCAAAGTTCATCAAGTGGGAATGAAGTCATGGATATGCTCAAAGCTATGCAACAAGATATACAAAAGAGGAATCAACTTGATGAAGCCCGGATTCAAAAGGATGAGGTACGTGACAAGAGTATTCAAGCATTAACAACTCAAATGGGTCAATTGGCAACCGATGTGGCGGAATTGAAGAAAAGTAAGGGTCAACTTCCTAGTGACACCAAGGTAAATCCGTCTCATGGTACATCAAGAGGTAACAATGTTAATGTTCATCAAGTTAGTGTCTTACGAAGTGGTAAAGAATTTAAAGCCACTTTGTCACCGGGTTTGGTTGATGGGGTAGTTGAGGATATCACGGGTAATGAAAGTGATGACGATGATGCGTCACCGGTTTTAGCTAAAGAGTCAAATGTTAAAAAACCGGATTTACATAAAAATGAACAAAGTCAAAATGAACCGGATCAAGTCCCATTTCCATCGGCGTTACTTGATCCCGGTAAGAAAAATTTTATTTCATCAAGAGGTCCCCAAAAAGAAGAAATTTGGGACATGTTTAAACAAGTTAAAATCAATCTTCCATTACTTGATGCAATAAAACAAATACCCGCATATGCAAAGTTTTTAAAAGAATTGTGTACTCAAAAGAGACAACAAAAGAAAAAGATGCCTAAGCGGGTAGATGTAACAAGTTCAAGTGGAGTACATGGCAGTGGTTATTATGATTTTGCAGAGCGGGCCTATGTTGACGGTTGGGCCTACGGGGGGACAATGCAGCAAATAATTGAGAACCAACGCCCCCCCGCATCTGTTTTTGATTCATGGTCGGGATCGGAGCGTTCGATGTTTGATCATCAAATTATGATGAGCGCGAGTTTAGAGAGGAATATGAAAGCGGGGTTTGACAGGCAAGAGACGTGGAACCGGGAGCATGCCTATTCTCAAGAGGTGGAGATTAACAACCGTTTCATAGATGATCAGAATCGACGTATGAATGATGATTGGCATGCAGGGAGGCCGGTGGTAGCTAATCCACAACCGGTGGACTATAGCTCTTTGCCACCTTATGACGGAAGTATCTCTTACCCCACTCCACCACTGCATCATTCCCAATGGATCGACCCAATCCAACAACAACAACAAGCTCCGGACCAAGGTGGAAGTGATAGTGGCGCGTTTGGTTTTGAAGAGTGGAACGACTTGATGACATCGGTCTTTGGGCCGCCCCAACCACGCTATTACTGATCAGGTCGTTTTTCTTGTACATAGTTGTAGAGTTTCTTTTCTTATTGTCTTTATGTTTTGGGATTGGGAGGATGGGTGGTGTTATGTTGACTGATGTTTGTGACTGGGTTTGGGATTGAAAGTGGTGTGTTTTATAAAATCTAAAAATCTAAAAAAAAATCTAAAAAAATACAAAAAGAAATTTGTGGTTTGAGTGTTAAGACTTTGGTCTTGTGGTTAAAATTTGCGATCATTTCTTCCAAAACCATGCATTGGGACAATGCATCCCAAGTGTGGGGATGGGGGAAAATTGTGGAACTTTTTAAATTTTTTTTGAGGTCAAGTGCAATGTTTGCAAAAATTGAAACATCTTGATTTGTAACCCCATTAGACACACCGGCAACCCTTTTTATTCGTTTCTTATTCTTGGTGAGAGTTGAAGCCACACTTGTAAGCAAATAAATCCTTTCTTTGAGAGAGTGGCAACGGATGGGAGTGTACTAGAACTTGTGCTTGAATACAATTTGAATATTTGATAGGACATGGGTGTAGAAATGATAAGGGCATTAGGTAGCCTCATCATGTGAGTGCGAGTGTGGGTTTTTGGGGGGTTGGACCTCATACATTATTTATATGAGCATGGTAGTGAGAGGGGCGGGGGTTTGGACATTTAGTTGCCCATTTTTGAGCCTTAAAGCCTATTTGATTGATAACCCTTAAACTAGCTCCTAAATTTTACCCAACTTGTCCCGGTCTTTATGTTGAGAATTGTGATAGTAATATTGTTATAGTGTGTGTTTTGTCTGTTTTAGCATGCTTATGTATTTGTTTGGCAAGAAAAGAAAGAAAAAGAAAAAAAATATGATGAGAAAAGTCATGAAAAAAAAAAAAAAAAAAAAAAAGCAAGAGAAAAAGAAAAGAAAAACCAAGTGAAGTTATGTGATGTGTTTTTATATAGTGGTGTTTAGTTGTGAGTGTTTGGTTGTTTGTAATAAAAAGACCGGGTAAAGTTTGCGCTACTAATAAATACTCCATTCCCTACCTTCACACTTAGCCAAGTTACAACCGTTAAGTCCCTTTGATTTATACTTGTGTTCAGGATAGAAGGAGGATTGATTTAGGTACAAGCCTATGGTTGCACGACCATCCGTTTGCCTTTTGTGTGTCTAGCTTATCTCTGCTAGAGCTTACTTGATACCGAGAGGAGAGATTATTGTGAGGGGTGTGTTGATTTGGGGTGTTAAGGATGGGTTAGTACGAGGATTGCACATTAAACTTGATTTCAACATGATCGCTTATTTGTGAATTGTCTTGTAATGGATTGCTTGGGACAAGCAATTGGTAAGTGTGGGGATGTGATGGGTGGTTCAACGAACACCCTTTTATAGTGCTAAAGTCGTTAACTTATCCACATTTATCTACGATATTGCTTGGAATTGGGTGACTACGGTGGTTATGATTGCAGGTGCATTAAGGAGCTAGAAACGAGGAAATACGGACTTTGGAGCGGATTGCAACGAAGTGGGGTATGAAAGAAGCAAAGAACAAAACTTGAAAAAAATATATAAGTTGGACCGTATGATACGGTTGGGCCGTATCATACGGTGGACTTCACACCAAATTGTCACCGTATTACAGTCTGTTCTCACCGTTGGATTTTGTACTCCACCGTATCATACGGTGGGACCGTATGGTACGGTGGCCCCTGCACGAAAAATGTAACTTCCACCATAAATGGGTGGTTATTGCAAGACTTTTCATCATCTTCGAATAGAGAACGGTTCTAGGCACTCCATAGGCGATTTTGGGGGCGGGAACAAGGTTCAAGAACATTCCTAATCATTGTGTTATCATCTTTGATTCATATGAACAATAGATCGAAGATTATGATGAACCATTTGGTGATGCTTGGCTAAACCTTTAATGGTCATCCTTGGTGAAGTTTCCTTTGAACTATTTATGTTTTTGTCTTATAATTTCTAGAATAACAATTTGGTATGTTTATGAATTGTTATGGTGTTTGAACATTTGGTTGTAGTAGTTATTTAATCTTTCAATTTCTCTTCTTGATTGCACGTTCTTGGTGTTGCTAACAATTGGGATATTGCGGGCAGGAATTGGGTTGGATAATTGAGTAATTGGTCATCGGGAAACAACCTCGCATTGTTATAATCCGAGTACTTTGTTCCCTTTTATCACAACATTTGTTCAAATACGAGTTATGTCTATGTAACTCTTTCTAGTGGGACTTTTGGCATATAGGTTCAAGGGAAACGGATCCAGGGATGGTCATTGCTTTCTTAATTTGATAAACACAACTTTATTTCAATTCAGCAAATTAGTTTAATTATTCTAAATCTAAAACCAAATCAACAAACAATCTTTGATCTTTAATTTTATTAGTTGTTTAATAATTAGTTAATCTGCAAAACTTTAGTATTCACATATTCCACAAACTCCCTGTGTTCGATACCTTCTTGCCACTAGCTTTAGTTGTAATTGGGAAATTTTACGTGTACCACGACAAGCACGTCAAGTTTCAAGACGAGGCGTTGAAAGAAGATCATCTTAACTCTTAGAGGATGAGAGGTCTAGTCGCGGAGTTGGGTGAAAACACTCTCGGTGTTAGAACTCGGTTCGAACGGATGTGGATTCCTCGCTATGGGGATCTACGTGGGAAGATCATAGACGAAGCTCATAATACTCGATACTCCATTCATCCTAGTGCCACAAAGATGTATCAAGACATGAAGAAAGATTTTTGGTGGCCGGGTATAAGCGTGACGTAGTGGAGTACGTGAGTAAGTGCCTTACTTGCTTACAAGTGAAGGCGGAGCATCAGAAGCCATACGGGAAGATCTAACCTTTGGATATACCCAAGTGGAAGTGGGAGCATATCACCATAGACTTTATCCTGAAGTTACCGCGTACCTTGAAAAGGTATGATGCCATATGGGTGATAGTTGATCGTTTGACGAAGAGTGCTCACTTCCTACCGATCCGTGAGACATATTCCTCTGAGAGACTCGCAGATCTATTCATCAAGGATATTGTAAGTCGCCATGGTGTATCGGCGTCTATCGTGTCGGATCGTGACACCTTGTTTACATCCAAGTTTTGGAAGAGATTTCATGATGCTATGGGGATGAGGTTACATATCAGCACGACTTATCATCCCTAGACAGATGGTCAGTCAGAAAGGACCATTCACACGCTAGAAGATATGCTTCGGGCATGCGTCATTGATTTTAGAGGAAGTTGGGATGACCACTTACCGTTAGCTGAATTCTCATACAATAACACTTACCATGCCAGCATTGGTATGCCCCCTTATGAGATGCTATACGGCAGGAGATGTAGAACACCCGCTTGTTGGGGTGATATTGGCCATAAAGAGTTAGGGAGCGTCGAGGTGGTCGAGGCTACGACTGAGAAGCTGGAAAGGATCAAAGCCTTTATGAAGGCAGCTAAGGATAGACAAAAGTCGTATGCAGACAAACGACATAGACCGATTGAGTTCCAGGTGGTGACAGGGTTATGTTGAAAGTCTCACCTTGGAAAGGTATCATTCGGTTCAGAAAGCGGGGCAAGTTGAGCCCGAGATACATAGGGCCTTTCCGAATCATTGCTCGAGTAGGAGAGGTGGCCTATAGGTTGGAGTTGCCCAGTGAGTTAAGTGGAATTCATCCGACATTCCATGTATCTCACTTGATAAAGTGCTAAGCCGACGAAGATATGATCGTACCACTAGAAGACATTGAAGTGGATTAAAGGCTCAATTATATGGAGCAACCACTGGCGATCATCGATCGCAAAGAGAAAAGGCTAAGGAATAAGGTGGTTCCCTTGGTGCGTGAATATTGGAAGCACATGAAGGGATCAGAGTCCACTTGGGAAGTTGAGGAGGAGATCAGGCAGTATTACCCTCAACTATTCAGCGACTAACAAGTTTCGAGGACAAAACCTAAATAAGGGGGTGGACTTGTAACGCCCGGAATAAGTCGAAACGAGCCAATTAATAATAATGGGCTTAGCTGGGATTATAAGAAGAAAATAAGTGAGAAATGTGGTATGGACCGAGTAGATCTCGCGTGTTATGTGTTCGGCGAGTTTAAGGTCCCGGGAACGCCCGGTATATATAAGCGGATCAGCTTGAGCCACTCTCATTTGCAACTCAACACCCAACTTCTAGAGAGAGAGTGTAAAGAGAGAACGTGGAGAGAAAGTGGTGATTCAAGGCTTGGTTGATCAAGAGATTGAAGATCAGTGTTCGTGGGCATCCAAACAACAAGAAAAGACCAAGAATCCAGGTAAGAAACATCATTTAATCGTTTCTTTAGATTACACCTGGATTCTAGGTTTTGGGGTTTTTGAAAGTGACAAAGAATCGTCCAAAACTCACGTTTTTGTGTAAGAAAACATGTAAAAAGCTTCGATATAGCTTCATGGATGATAATCCAAGGTTTTGGGTGTAAAAGATTGAAGTTTTGGGTTAAAAATGGATTGATTCGTAATTTCAGCCCGTTCTGTGAAACTGGTGTTCATCCAGTGAAATTATGTAGTCATCCAGCGAAACTATGGATCTTCCTGCGAAACTATGGATCTTCCTGCGAAACTATAGTTTCGCAGGTAGTTTCGACATGGTTTTCCAATGAAAGTTGGGCGAAACTGGCAGCGAAGATGCCAGCGAAACTACCAGCGAAACTGCTGGTGAAACTAGCACCGAAACTGCCGGCGAAACTGCTGATCTTGCAGCGAAATTAGGAAAAATTAACTCCTTTGAGTGTTAACTTATCCGCAGGCTGTGTAGTGTGACCCTTGCTTAGAAAGCTTGATTAAAAAGCTACTCACTGAGTCCAGGTGAGTTCTAGATCTCCTATTTTAAAGGTTTTAAACTTGTTTGGGGCTAGAAATGCATACTAAATATACGTTTTGAATGACCAAGATTTTAAGAGATTTTAATAGGAAGATCGATTTTTCTATAACAAAATGTGATATACAAAAGTGTTAAGATAAAAAATTTTCGCGCTGACCTGGCAGCCCGGCCCCAACCAGGGGCGTTGCCCCTTGGACCCCACTAGGGGCTGCTGCTCCTAGGACCCTGCTGTCAGGGGCTGTTGCCCCCGAACCCCCGCTGTCCCGTGGAGGGTCGTTATGTTCTATGATGAATTGTACTTGTTGTGTATGTGTATGGGAATGAATGATGTGTGATGATTATATGATGTTGCATGATGATGTGCGATGATAATATGCATATTCATGTTATGCCTTCCTTATGTTCCTTATTACATATTATTCCGTGGCTTTACGTGGGATGGTTATGAAATGAATGTAAAGTATTAAGTAATGAAAGCGGAAGCTAATGATAATGAAAGAGGAACGTAAAAGATGAAAGAATGCATGCATTGAAGAAAGGATGAATGTAAAGTCTTGCAAGCAAATGAAAGGAGGTGCACAAGTCTAAAATGTGTTAGCTCAACTGTGTGTGGCTTAGCTAACCCGTAAGGATACACACAGGGGTTTAGTCTTTGTGACTGACCAAACGTATGGGATCCTTGTCGCTTGCCCCGGTACTGGTGCCAGGCTATGTGCGTAATGAATGGGGGTCTATTTATAGACTTCGGCCCAGTACCCGCTTCGTGCCTACGTTTGGGGTGTAGCTTATGACATTGGTCCGGATGAGAAGTAAAGGTTAATGAATGAACGAATGATAACGAGTAACGCACGATGAAATATGATAATGAAAGATAATATTAATATTATCTATGTGTGCGTATGATGCATAATCGCGAACGAAAGTAATGAACGGTTGTAAAAGGATATAAAGTATTTTATTTATAAAACTAGAACTCACTCAGCAACGCTGACTTTTTATGTATTCTCCAGTTGGCAGGTAATAATTGCTGAGGATGGCACGGGCGCAGCTACTCGGCAAGTTTTTGGAATGGCATCCATTTTATGTAACGATGATGTTTTTGTGATGTAATGCAAACAAATGATAATTTTGTAATGGTTGACAATGTTGTATTATTTTGCAAAAGCAATTATTTATATATGAAATGGTTTTAAGTATTTCCGCTGCGACGTATTTAGCAAATTTAAAGGTATGTTTTATGTTTATGTGCAATGATTGTCCAATTATGAGCATCCCGGGAACGAGGCCTTACAATGGGGGATGGGACCAGATTCCTGAAGATCTCTCCTTCATAGTTCATGGAATGGTTCACGGGGTCAAGTTCAGGTACTCACAATTTGTGTATACCAATTTACTTGCTAACTTAGACTCCTTAGAATATTACATGTTCCCTAGATATGAACACATTCTCAACTGTGGGCTCACATTTGAGGAGAACAGGTAATATTCTTAAATTGGGACTGATGAAGCCCGACATCTTTAAAACAATAAAGAAGCAAATTGTTGGCTTCTCTGGGATAGAAAGAGCCCTAAATATTAGAGCTCATTGCTCAAGGTGACAACCTGGCAGCACAAGCTAGTGTTGAACCCACGCCTTTTACTTCTCAACCACCTAAGTAGCCACAAAAACTCCTTACCTACCAAAGAAAATCCAAACGAACCCTTGTTCAAGCTATTAAGCTTGTGCAGGCCCCCATATCATCACCCATACAGGAGGAAGTGGACACTGGAGCTCCCACTTCTCCTTAGGAGCAAACCACTCTTATCTTACAAAGAATCAGTGCTGAGGTTCCTCATACTCAACCTGATGAGCTGGAACACAAGAACTTGTGGGTGTGATAGACCTAACTCCTAGCTCACCTATGCAAAAGGGTGATGCTACAAAAAAGGGGGAGAAAGTCCAAGCAATCATAGAACCTGGGAGTTCTTCACAGGGTATGGACATAGAGGATTCACCACCCTCACTTGCAATTGTCCATACTCAGCAACCTCCTCAATTTCATATTGATATGGACTCACTTATTCAGAATCTGTTTGAGAAGGGAATTCCAAGGGCAATGCCATCCCCACCCCAAGGAGCTTCAAATTACATACTAGGGTGGAGGTATGATTCTAAAAGAAGAGCCCTCATACTTCATCGACTTTAAGGGCAGTAAGAGATCTTAAACTTTCAGACCTTGAACTACTATGAAGGTCTTGATCTTGTCAACATGCCATTTTACAATCCAACTCATAATAGGCAAGCTGAAAGATTGGCTGCAAGGACATAAGACAGGATTGCTGAAGTGTTTAAAGCAAGGAGACAAATGCGAGCAGGCAATGTCATTGGTCAACTGGATGTTGAGGTGGACCCTAAGATTAGCTTCAAAGGGAAAACCTTGACTGAAGCCCCAGTGATAGAACCCGTGAGCACTATCACAGATCCAATAACTTTAGCATCTCATTCCCTCAGTGAAACATTTGCTAGTGAAGGTGTCTCACAGCCTCTCTCTAGCCAGAGTCTAACTGCTACATCAGACAATAAAGGCCAAAGCTCTCTCCACCCTGAGTCACAAAGGTCGGTGGGTGACAAAGGGAAAAGGATAATGACTCCTGAGGAGATTGAGGAGAAGGAGAGAGAGAAGAAGAAAAGGAAGCTAAGGGGAGAAAGTTCTATTGGGTCCTCAGGCTTCATGGAAGCTGCTATCAGGGCTGCTCACAGACCAAACACTCAAAATGATGAGTTAAGAGCATCCAGGATACACTATCTGGGGACCAGAAACTATGATATTGATGAGATCATCTCTCTCCCCTTAGGGGAATTGAATGAACAGGCAGATAAAGAGTTGTCTAAGGAGAGGAAGGAGGCAGAGGATGCAAAATTGCTTCTCAAAATCAAGGAATAAAGAAGGTAGAAAAGACTGTACAAACATGCTCTTACCCTCTCCACGGTTCAAGAAAGTTCTGTGAAAGAGGCTGTGGCAACTGAACAACCTCAGGTAGACAAGGAAGCTGGCGACAAAACATGATCAACTACCTGAGTGCCACAGGACTCTACCAAGCAGTTGTACTTCTTCCCTTATCCTATGAGTACATAGAGTTTGAGTACCTCAAGCAGCTTGAGAAACAAGTCCAACAAGAACAAAAAGATGCAAAGAGGAATATGAGGGAAGAAGCAGCAAAGTCAAGAGCCATCATCCAAAAGAGTCGAAAGAAGTCTGCTGATAGGTAGAGGATGATGAGATTCTTGAAGTTGTATGGATTCTCCGGAAGGAGGCTTGGTCCAATGTCTCTATCCACCATGGATGAGCATATTAGGATGATCAAGCAGAAGATCAAGAGAGGAAAGCTTGTTGACTTACACTCCCCACCAAGTCAAGCTCCTCCGAAAGTGGAGGTTAAGGTTGAACACTTTGAGACAACACTACCTGGACCTCCTGCTAAACCTCAACAAGCTTCATCTTCTGATCCACAGCATGGTTCAACTCCCTCTTCTTCTGAACTTGTGAGGGAAGAGAACCCAACTGAGATAGACAAAACAGAACAACCTGGTACCAAGGGCCAGTCTTCTTAGTTAAAGTTTCCAAAGAGGAGGAAAAGGATGGATGTTAGATCTACATCAAAGAAGAAAAATCAAAGGTATCCACCTTCAACCTTCAGGATAAGTCAGATCATCCTGAGGAAGTGCGTGAAGAGGCTACTCAACCAACTGCAATATAAGTAGAGCCTCTTGTATCAGGAAGACCATATTGTCTTGGATCATTGCTACTAATCCAGACAGATGGTATGTCACAAGAGATCAAGGTGGTCACGAGATGTCTACTTCTGGCAACACATGCTTCACCTACCTCTGCATGATCTCTTTGACATGAGAAGGTATTTTGAGACTCTGAGTGACCCTGACCAGTTGATGAAGAAAGGAATGGCATGATCATGATGAGAACTGTCAATATCTTAAGACACTTCTTTGTTTTGATAGCATCAGCCTAGGGGGAGTTTGTAAGGCTTATTGAAAGGCTGATGCACCCAAAACAGACCAAGTCTTTCCTGCATGCATGCACTCAGTGCAAAAAAGAAGTTGCTTTGAAAGTTTTACACCATGCATTAGAAATATTCTAAGTGTAAAATCTTCTGAAGCCAAGACCAATATCTTCCGAAGCTAAAAGTGAAGTCTTCCGAAGCTTCGAAGACAAAGTCTTCCGAAGCTTCGAAGACAAAGTCTTCCGAAGCTTCGAAGACAAAGTCTTCCGAAGCCTAAGAAGTGAAGACATATATCTTCCGAATACTTTGAAGAACATGCTTTTCTGATGTACTTTTCATAAAGTTGACCAACTTTCCGCTGCAACTCTGAAGACTCACCAACTTCTACAAGTTGGTGAATGGTCCATGCTTTTTGTAACTGTACATTGATGTCTTGAGTCTGTAACTTTATATTTTATGTATTTTATCCTTTTCTGTAATATATTAGGATGTGAGTTGTGGCATGTCATAGTCACTAGTCAAAAGGCAGATTTGCCTTTTGACTCTACATTGATTTTGTTGTCTAAATTAATGTTTCCAGCTGGCCTTCAAAGTATGGTCGGCTGTAATATATTTTGTTGTCTTTATGTTTTGTAACACTTGTAAAAGAACTTGAGAGCAATATACAGTATTTTTGAAAACCATATAATTTGTTGTTTTTTCTTATGTTTCTGTCTCTTAATTTACTTGTGTTCTTAGTATCATAAACAATTGTCCCGGTTTCCTATTTGATTTGTTAAGTGTTCTAACACTCTCCTCATTGTGAGACTAAGTGTATTGATCATCCCTTAACCGGTCCTGCAAGGTTTTTTGGAAGAAATCAAACTAGTAAAAGTGAAAATGCCCGCACGTTGAGCGGTATGGCTGTTGCGTGATTTTTTGGGAATTCTATTTTAGTCGGTATCGGCTCAATGCATTATGACGTAAATTAAAAAATCAAAAGCGATGAATGGTAATTAATTTAAATAGTATTTAGTTATAAAAGTATGATTAGTAACTATAAATTTAATTGTTAATTTATATTATTATAAATAAAATAAAATTTAATGAAGTGAATTAAATAGTATTACATTATTAAATAATATATTAATAATTTGTATTAAATAATACAATAATTACAGGAAGTTAATTAAATGGGGGTAAAAGTAAAATTATTGCATCAAGCACTTGTACTCTATGCTTAAAATGTTGTATAAGTGTCTTGCAATTTGAATAAAATTGGAATTGTATCTTTCTAATATGTGTTATATAGTAGTATAGATTAGGATGCATATGATTGTTATGGTCTAGGAATGATCATGTGTTTTGATAAACAGATTTGTCATGGGACAAGATTTGGTATAAATATGACATAATAAAGTGTCATTTCACAAACGTGAGGTTGTCATGAGGATTACATGATAGAGGTTTCGAGTGGTGGTTAAGTCTAGTCACTGTGTCATGAGTGTGTGTAAACCCTAACTCTTCGAGGAATGTTCGTCAAGAGAACTCTAGCTCGAGGTTACAGTCGTGACAAGAGCAGCTCAGGTTATATTATCGGGTGGGATGACCCAAGGGGTTCATAGTCATTAAGACAAGGTCTTGACATGAATGTTTATATGATCAGGGTTGTGAGACGCTCGTGACACTCACCAAACAATGAATAGACGTGCTCAAAAAATTATCGTCGTGAGTATAACTGCTCCTTTTTTTAATTATTTTGGGGTTGTATCTAAGCTGATTAAACATTTTAGTAAAATGTTTTGAATGTGTGTGATGGTAAGTGAAATTCTCTAATGGGCTAGCATACCCGTTAGTCATTATAGTCACAAAAAATCATTAAGGTGAGTTTACGGGCTCTAGACTGAGTCGTTGGTAACCTCTAGGCATATGTGTGCTTAGTTGGATCCATCTAGTTAGGAGGGGCCTCGCTATAGGTTATGATGTGAGATGGGCTTAGGGATGAGTCATCGATAACTGGGGTTGCAATCTTTTGGGATTGGTTGGGAGCGCACGATTGCTAATGTTACTTGTCACAAGAGAGTGCAAGATCGCTAGGACTGTTTGTGACCTGAGATTGCAGGATCCTTCGGGCTGTCTACTACACCTATATTGTGACACATCGGGATTCGGTCGGCTAGTGCGCCTATAACTACCCAAAGCCATCGTTGATTAATTTTAACATAAACAAGATTTTAGAAAGTAAAATTTATTTGTTAGAAGATTCAATCATGTTCTTGATAATGATCATATGTAGAAATTCTCCCTCATCTCCTTTGAACACCCAAGTTGTGCTCTAGATTTCATGAAAGGGGTTCTTCATATTCACTATGTTGGATTAGAGAAACATCATATATGCATGTGATGCATTGGACATTATGAAGAATTAGAATCATAAATCACTTATTTATAGTTATTTGTAAGGGTAATATCATCCATCAAAATATTTCCATGGAGGGAGTAAAGTGCAATTATCATTAAATTAATAATTGTCATTGTTGTCGTCATCATGGATTGGGGAGTGCGATTCCGGTTGAGAAACAGGTAGGTGTGTCTGATTATGGTAGCATCTACCTTTTGAAGCAGAGTCATACATTTGCCGTTAAAAAAGTTAATAAATACTTAATGATAACTGAACAAAACTAGTTCCACACATCGGTGAGTGTAATTCCTCTTTTAACCACCATTTCTTGCGTAATGGAAAGAGCTTTTATCTCTACTCTTTCCGGCTCTAGTAACATCGCATATAATGCCTTTTAATTAGGGAAAGACATAATAATTGTTTGATCATTTCATATTAGTTCAAGCACTGCCACGTTGGTTTAATTGCTTAAATTTACATGAAATGACATTTATTACTTTAAGTGGCTATCTACATATGACGATAAGTCATAATTTTTGTGGTACATTGTGGTATAAGTTGTGCATTTAATGCAACATGCCGTGCTAATCCGTGAATGGATGTAAATCGTTACTTAATCGAGGTAAACTATGATAATCCACAAACAAATTTGATTTTTCATCACATAATCATTCCAATAAACCAAACAATCAGCGAGCCACACACATTGTTGTTTAAGATGGTAAAAATCATAGTCATGAAATAATATAATGGAAATTCAACTTTATCACACATAAGGTGCTCACCAATTCCATTCTGCCACTAAAAACATTATTGTTTTATCATTATGATCTGCAATCTGATTCTAATACAGATGATGTATGGCTTTCCACTAACATTTATCATAAAGAAAGGCATAACAAAAGCCTTTGAATTAATTCAACTGTATTGATGAACTTATCACGGCATAGTTAAGAGTGTTGGCACCAAGATTTAGTATTTGGTACATAGCGATTGTGCTCACCACTAAATAACTAACGAATTAAAAAAAAGTTATTTAATGGTTAAACTAATTTTCCCCCTACCGTAAAGATTCATTAAACTTGACAACTAAGGTAAATAGTAAATTATCAAAGTTCATTTAAATAATCTTGATTTCTTTAAATTGATGGTAAATTTTTTTATTAAACTTGACATTAAGGTTCTTCTACAATCTTGTTTCTAGAGTTAAATACCCATTAATACTTAGACGTAGCAGAATAACCCAGAAAATATCCTTCATCGACCTTTGATGTAAACTTTAACATGGAACCTTTTAAATTTAGGATGAAACAAGGACAACCAAATGTTTTAAGAAAGAAAAACAAGGTTTGATTTGGTGAAGAATTTCCTAGGAAGTGATGCCTTTTGACAATTAAAATTTTGTTCGGGAAATGTGTAACATTGTTAACAACTTTTGCATAGAACATCATTGGCAATACTTTATCTAATAGCATTGATCTTGTAGACTCAATAAGTGGCGTCTTTTTCCTTTCAATCCCTCCATTTTGTTGTGGAGTTCTACGAACAATCAACTGTAACACAATTCCTTTTTTAGCACAATAGACAAATCATAGAGTTTAAATTCCAAATTCAATTCTATTATCACTCGTAGTGATCAACTTCAAGATTATATTGCTTCTCTCAAGAATAATTAACACCTTTTGAATTTCTCTAGTTTCTATCTTTGAATGCAAGAAAGTAGGTCCAGATAAATTTAAAAAAAAAATTTATCAACAATATCAGTCAATACATATGAAGAGTACATACAGAATGACAAGATGTGTTAAAGGCAAGATTCGTTTACAAACACTTCATTTTCGGACATGTCAATCGAACACCCGTAAATGTCAAACCAGTAGGTTATATATGGGTGTTTTTACAATAAAAAGAAAAGAAAATAGCAAGACTATGCTATGCAAGACACGAATTGGAACACATGATTTTCTTTCCCAAATTACAATAGTTGTTTATGAGGAAACGTATATAGTGGACGCATATACCCTCAAATGTTTAATTTATCTCGCAATCTCAGAAAGACTTTAATGAAACATACTTATATGTGTCATTGGCACAACTTAATATACTTCTGGACTTGGAGTTTGAGCATATATATTATGGATTTGATGTCAATTTACATCTAGAAGATGTTACCATATTTGAATGTGAACAATGCTCATCCGCTAAGCACATTCATATATAGTTGTGTGGTCACTATACCATAAAAGGATCCTTACTGTCTCGAGATAAAAGGAGAATAAATACTTGCTCCAAAAATACCGTAATTACAGCCAAAGGACAAGAGTTTACATCAATTTTTTGTTTCTTTTTCTGTGAAATTAACCTACCATTGCTAATTTAATCTTGGCAGATTAAGTGGTGATCGTGGAAACTAATTTCATACCACATGGTGCGACTATATCATAGTTTCAAGCAGGATCACCCAACAACAGGATAAAGTGCTGTTCGTCTGCATCCCGAATCCAATTGTTGCTTACCGTTACGCATTTGATTTCCTTTGAGGATCCGATTGTTATAAAAGCTCCTTCATGACAGACAATTTCTTTTAACCCCACATTATTCACCATTTATCTCTTTCTCTTTGTTTGAGTAGAATAATAATAAAATTGTAATTTTCCAGATAAAAATAGTAATACTTCAATATTTGTAATAATCACTCCCACGTACAAAACAAAGCTGATGATTAATCACCCCCAACAACAGACGTACAAACTAATACTACAACTTAGATCTTGTTCTTTGATTTTTTCTTAGACGACTGACCCGTCACGATGTACGTTTCAGCATTGATTTCATCGGTAGAGGATTTTCTTTTGCTTAACTCCTTTGCCTTGTTCTGCAAAATTAATCAACAAAGGTAGAACTTATTATTAAGAAGTCATTGACCGCCAAAATCATTTTATTAATAAAGTTATATTTTCATTGAACTAATATATAAGTTTTGTAATCATATCCTACACAATAACCTTTAGTAAAATATGTTTAAAAAATAGATAAAGAATGTGTTTATCCCATCTAAGCCAAACCCATGATCTAGTTATAAATAAACTGCCTAAATCACCTCTTGTGCCATGAACTGCCAGCCCAAATGAACAGATAATATTAGATTATTTTTACAGCTAACTCACACACACACACTATAAACCTACTTCTAAATCTACACCAAAACTCAACATGTTAGGTTACCTTCAACGACGCTGCCATTGCTGCTATATCATCCTTGTGGTTTTTATCATCATCTTGCATTTGGGTTTCCTGAGAATTCATAACAAATTTGAGATAAATAGAAATAAAAAATAATAATGATGATACTGTAGAAAATGTAAATGTGATCAAACATACCTCTGGTGCCTTAAATGCTTCTTCCCTTTTCCGTTTGTTCTCTGCAGTTTTTTCTGCCTGCTTCTCCTGTCTTTCTTGCCATTTCTTTGCAGACTTCTTTTTGTCACTTAAAAAGTATTCACCAGTCTCCAATTGCAGGTCGATCTGAAAACATTTATTTAAAACCGCAATGATTATTTAAAATCATTTGCACTACATGATATTCGACACCAAAATCACATTAAGATGTATGAAAAAACAAAATATATGTTAGATCACTTTAAAATAACATAATTCAGATAGTTCTTGATCTTTAACAGTGTTTTTTTATATGTATCATAATAAATTATGTAGCAGATAAATGTAGGTGAGGATGAAATAAAAAAGTAAATTAAAAAACTTTCTAACCTTGCTTGGTGGTTGTGGTGGAGGGAATGGTGTATACTCTTTCTTCTCTTTAGTCTTAACCTTCTTTTGCTTGACATTTTTCCTGAAAACAAATAAAAAATAACAAAATGTTTTTAAGAATAATAAACTTTGAGCGATTTTTAATGGGATCAACTAATTTGATCATATTCAAATTAAATAATGTTTGATCCTAAATCAACTCATTCAAAATGATAGGGACAAAATTGACAACATTAGATCAAGTAATACTCAAACACATACTTTTTGAACTTTGGTAAAAACCTATCCCAGTTCTCATTTGCCAGTTCTGGATTACTAGCAAGATCTCTCTTCATCATGAGTACCTATAAAAAACAAAAACATTAACTAAGGAAATGAGCATCAAACCAATGATAGTAAATAATTGTTTGGTAAACAAAAAAAAGAATATACTCACTTTAATATTATACAAGGGATGCATTTTATTCAACATACATTCTTCTACTACCCTTCTTACTTGTTTCAAGCCTTTAAATGAGCCCATGGCAGATACTGAATTTCCCTGTGCATTAACAAGTAAAAATAGCATAAAAGGTAATATAAAAACAACAGTTTGTCTTCTATATAAAAAAAACCAGGATTTAAGTTTATATATTTAAAAAAATAAAAGATCCAAGTCAAACCTGAACAAGAATATAGCAGCCTGTCAAAATCTCAAGTGCCTGCATCTCAAAAAATAAATATCAGAGAAAATACAGACAGAAAAACTAACATTTTTGGTTAACTGGACTTTCAACACTTTTTTACTTTTCTTTTAATAACTTAATAAAACTAACAATATAAACACTTTTAATAACTAATCATCTAGCTTTTTTAGTACAAAATCGAGGAATTGTAAGTAATCAAGTAAGCTATTAAGTTATATGAACCATTAGCATCAAAAAACACAAATCCAGCCATTTACTAATAATTAAGCTGGTTCAGATCACATTGAACTCTTAATGGGTCATATGTGTAAAAAAGGGTCAAAACTCACGAACAGTTATTATTAATGCATACAACACTACAACCTGCTAAATCATTGATTACATTATACATGTTTAAAAAATTGTTAATTTGTAATCATATGTAACGGTATAAGTTTTTAAAAAAACTTGGATCAAAACATGACTCAAGGTCAATCCAACTTAACAGACCTGTTCAGCGAGATACAAACCTTTAAAGTAGAAGAATCAGGCCCAATCAGCCGCTGCCTTCGTTTGACAAACTTTTCCTGCAAATAAATAACCATCAGCATTTTAGAAATATATTGCAAAGGGTGAGCCTTGGGCCCAGACACAAGGGTCTAAGAGTATGAGGGTTTTTATAAGCGAGGCACATAATATAAAATAATGGCCTGTTTTGGGCTATTATAACCTGTTATAGGTTTATTCCAGGCTTGTTTAGGGCTATTGTAAGTGTTTCAAACATCTTCAAACGACTTTGGCTAGAATTTGGCCTGAACTTGGCCTGTAAAGGCGCTTAAGCGCCTTAAAAAAAGACTTTTGAAGCAAAGAAACAAGACTGCGCTGAGCTACGCCTGGAGCCTGGGCACACACCCAGTGAGCTATTGAGAACAGAAATATACTTATATTATAATCCATGTTTATATATTCATCTTTGTTCCTCACTTGTCACAAGTTTCATGCGACATAAGCGTAAAAAAAAACTTTCATTTGAGAGTTAAGTAGAAAGTATTATTATGATTAATTTTCATAGTAAACACCAGATAAGTTTGATAGTAATCTATTTTTTTGGAATAGAATGACTTGTGGTGTTTTATGCTTAGGCTGTTAGAAAGCAGCAAATAGCAATCAATACCTTATTTCGAACTAAGCCACCAATCTTGATGATGTCACATTGCATTTCATCATTTAGAATCTTAAGTGCCTGAACAATAACTCCCGTGTAAATACATCACATTACAGTATGTCGCATGAAGCAGTCAATTAAAAGTATGTGTACCTGGGGAGCAGGTACACTTCTGGATAAGAGCTTAATCAGATCCCTAGATTTCACTATAATATATGGATCCATTGTCTTTCTAGTTGTAGAAACAGTCATTGATCCTTTAACCTGAATATCAATCAAATATTTTTATATCAAAAGCTGCCACAACGAATATATAAGTCCTGGATTTAATAAAAGAAGAGTATTTTGAAAACGAACCAAGTCCAGTTCACATGCAATTCTATGTTGTTTCAATGTACTTTTAACTAAAGGCCAAACATCTTGCAAATACTTCTCTGCAAGCAACAAATCCTCATGTTAGACTAAATGACTATATGAGTGCCCTTTAACCTCATGAACAAGAGTGTGCTAATGGAGAAACAGCCATATAGTAGAAGTAAAAAAAACTATAGACAACTACTGTGTTAATAATGAATTCCACAATAATCACAATAACTTGAGGGAAAAAAACAACTTTTGAAGTTGTATGCATTATTAAAATACTTTAGGTGAGTTAAACCTAATCGTCCTCTTCTGCTTTTAACTGGTAAAAAATTAATTGAACCAATTGACCCATTCCAATTCCAAGTCTCTATTATTTGACCAAATTGACCCATTCCAATTCGAAATCTCTCAGTTCATAAGTAAATGGGTTGGAATTGCCGCTCCTACTATATACAATAGAAATATATAAGTTTATAAAGAAATATGATTCCAAAGATGATAAAAGCTCTCAACAAAAAATGGTATACTAAGAGTAACATACTTGTCATGGTTTAAAAAAGTGTGTGGCGCTATCAATTTGTTTGATCTCAAAAGCTGATGCGGGATGCACGCATATCGCATATGCAAGGCGTTGATTATTAAAAAGATACCTAAAAGTTATACATAAATAATAACTTAAACTTTTAATTAAACACTAAAATATGTAACATTCTCATCATCTCTAGTCAGATTTGTTATGGTCAAATACTAAAACCCATTGCTCAATCAATGGTTAAATTTATTCAATTGATGATAATATTTGTTCAATCAGATTTGAAAACTCAGAACCATTGCAACAGATGTGCTAACTAATTCAAATACCAGTCAACTGCAGTGATGTGATCTCATCATCGCATATGATGTGCACATTTAAAAAACAAGATACTTGTAAGTTGCAACTAAGAACAACAGGCTATGATGTGATATCATATCATGACGAAAAAATAATATTGAAGTAAATAAGAAAACTAAGTAATACATCGGCAGCTCTTTAAACTAATTAACCAAAGTTAAAAGAAAAAAAAAGGTGCTTAGCTTGTGATCACGGTGTCATATAACTATTACCACTAACATAGCACCAAAAATAAATCATTGTACCCAAAAAAATTCAGCATTCAAGCAATTATGGGCAAGAATTTTTCTACAAAACTTGGTGAATGAAAACAGTGCATCTCCTGATCTCCATTTGCAAAGTAACAAGTAATGGTAATAGACCAATTTCAGATATAAAGTTATAGTTGTTTGCAGAAGGTTAAAGTAGTAATGGTAGTGAGTAAGTACCTCTATATTGAGGGAAGAGAGTAGAGAAAGAGCTAACTTCAAGTAAACATTCTTCCACCGGAGCTTCAACAATCTTCCACCGTACAGAATCCTCCTCAACGTCCCAAGGCTTCGGCTTGTCATGCTTCCCCTTGTGTTTCTTACCTTTGTCAGTATTATTATCCTTAACTTCAATGCCATCCATAGCTGCAGAGGATTCTAGTATTAAAATAGATAAAATCTCCAGTAATTACTTAATTCAATTCATGAACTGAGTAATCATACATTATATTCACTTCGTCGTTGACATTGAATGGGTGTTTTACCAAACACATATAACAACATCAAGTGTTGAAAGGCCTTATGCTTTGAAACAAATCTAAACGGTGGTGCATACCTGGCGGCGAACGGTGGCGAGTGGCGGTCCGGCGGTGGCGAGAGAGGCGGAGGGAGACGGTAGGGTTTTTCTTTTCTAGAAGGTTCAAAGTGCAGATGATGATTGTAATAGGTCCTCCAACGGGAAACAAAAGTGCAAAAAATGTTTAAATGGGCCTATTGTTAGAAAACAGAAGCCCATTATAAATAAAAAGTAGGTCGGTGGATTAATTTTCTGGCCCAATGGTTAAGTCTCGACCTGTATTCACCCAAGGCCCAAGCTCGAGTCTTTGAGTTAGGTTAAAGTTACATTTATTCACCTAATTTTTTTAATTTTATACTTAAGAATTCGAGTTATGTTAAATTTACATTTAATCACTTGAATTTTTTTTAAATTTTATATACGAGTATCCGAGTTTTTTCAAAATTTCTTTTAACCAATTTATGATAAAGCTTGTTAATTATAATAAAGTCACAATTTATGTATTCGTTATTTTTCTTATCTGTTTAGAGTTATTTATTTTTTTATAGTTTTTTTTCGATTACACCTTTTTATTCACTACGCAATCTTTTTTCGGGTGGTTAGTACTAACGTATAAATTATCAGATTACATCTTTCAACTTTTATAACCCCAAAAACTATTATTATGACATTCTCGTATACATTAAAACCGTACCGCGACGAAGCGCGAGTCTAATCCGCTAGTAAGGTGAACATAGACGGAAATCGACTTTGAATATATCAATCCATTGTTTCAAAAACTGGATTGGACCGTCCGATCCGACCGGTTGGACCACGAACCGGACTACAATCCGGTCTGGTTCGGTGCTTAGAACCGTTTTGGCATTGAACCGGTGGTCGGACAGGTCGAACCGGTTGGACCGGGGGTCAAACCGGATGAACCGGGGGTTGGACCGGTCGAACCGTTTTTTCATATATATCTTTTACTTTTTTAGTATTTGTTACAAATATATATATATATATATATATATATATATATATATATATATATATATATATATATATATATATATATATATATTATATATATATATTATATATATATATAAAATAATTATAATTTTATCCAGTTCTTATATTCGATCCGACCGATTGAACCGGTTCAACCAGTGATGTAACGCCCCGAATAATGTCTAAGCGAGCCAAATAATAAAAATAGGCTTAGACGAGATCATTTAATGGAAATAAGATGGATATGTGTTATAGACCGAGTTAACTCTTCGGGATATGTGTTTGGCGAGTTTAAGGTCCCGGGAACGCCCGATATATATAAACGGATCAGATTGAGCAGCTCTCATTTGCAACTCAACACTCTAGTTCTAGAGAGAGAGTTGAGAGATAAAGTAGATAGAATTGAAGATTCAAGGCTTGGTTGATCTTGGGATTGAAGATCGGTGTTCGTGGGCATCAAAACAACAAGAAAACACCAAGAATCCAGGTAAGAAACATCATTTAATCGTTGCTTTTGATGTAAACCCGGATTCTAGGGTTTGGGTTTTTAAAAGTGGCAAAGATTCGCTCAAAACTCACGTTTTTGTGTAAGAAAACATGTAAGAAGCTTAGATAAAGCTTATTGGGTGATAAACCAAGGTTTTGGGTGTAAAATATTGAAGTTTGGGTAAAAAATGGGGTGGTTCGTAATTTTCAGCCCGTTCTGCGAAACTGGGTGTTCATCCAGCGAAATTAGGTATTCGTCCAGCGAAACTGTGGATATTTCTGCGAAACTATAGTTTCGCAGGTAGTTTCGCAGACATGGTTTTCCAACGAAAGTTAGGCGAAACTGGTAGCGAAACTGCCAGCGAAGATGCCAGCGAAACTGCCAGCGAAGATGCTAGTGAAACTAGCAGCGAAATTGCTGGCGAAACTAGCAGCGAAATTGCTGATCCGGCAGCGAAATTAGGCAGAAATTAACCCCTTAGAGTGTTAACTTGTCTGCAGGCTGTGTAGTGGGATACTAGCCTAGAAAGCTTAGTCTAGAAGTTATTCGCGGTATCCAGGTGAGTTCTAGATCCCCTATTTATAAGTTTTTTCATGTTTTGGGGCTATTATGCATACTAAATATACGTTTCTAAATGACCAAGATTATAAGAGGTTTTAACAGGAAGAACGATTTTTCTACAAGTAAATGTGCTATATAAATGTTTAAATATAAAAATATTTCGCGCTGACCTGGCAGCTCAGCCCCAGCCAGGGGCGTTGCCCCTTGGACCCCACTAGGGGCTGCTGCCGCTAGGACCCCGCTGTCAGGGGCTGCCGCCCCCGAACCCCCGCTGTCCCGCGGAGGGCCGGTTATGTTTTATGATGACTAGTACTTGGCATGTTGTGTACTTAATGAGTTAAGTATTATATATATTAAAGTGGAAGATGATATTAATGAAAAGTGAAACTTAATGAATGTTACCCCCGGGTCCGTTTGATGATGTAAAGTCTTGCAAGCACTATGATAGACTTCACTTAGGTGAGTCTGATGTATGATGATTGATCCGTATTCATGAGCGGGCTATGTGCCTTGCAGTGTGGATCAACTGTCGTGGGTTAGCTACCATGAAAAATGTGTACTGACAGGGATCGACATTCGTTGTCGATCAACATGGAGCTCTTGCTTTGTGCAATCTCGTTTATGATGAAAGTGAAAGATAATGAAAGAATGAAAGATAATGAACATGCTTATTATGATGCAAGAAATGTTATGTATTATGATGTATGCGTGGTCATTAAATGAAGGATAAAGTTTATATTTTCTTATTTATCTAAAACTAGAACTCACTCAGCGAAGCTGACTTTTATGCATAATAGTTGGCAGGTAAATGCTGATGCTGAGGATGACACAAGGTGGGAAGCTACTTGGATGGCAATGACATTCCTGTTTACGAAATCTTTTATTGTAATTTAAAGGAACTATGTTTTATTTATAATTAAAGGACAAATGTATGATCACAATATCAACTGCAAGTTTTAAGTAAATGTTTATTTTATTCCACTGCATTATTTTGTTATTAAACTGGTTTTATGCTATGATTAATCAGATGTGAGGCTTCCCGGGAGCGGGGCCTTACAAGTTGGTATCAGAGCCAAAGTTTAAGTGATACGGGTAAATTTTCAAAAGAAACCTAAACTTAAACTGAAAATGGGACAAAAGGGAAGGGATGCCAGTCCGAGTAGCTGCGTGCCATCAGGTATTTTCTTTAATGTTAATCGGCATTACGTGCGCATGTTATGTGGTTTATGTGCCTTTAGTAGCTTTAGATACTGATGTAGTCAGGATAAGAAATGCTTGGGGTATGAAGAGTAAAGTAAGTGGCTAATCACAACTGGCCACTGTAATTAGAGACTTATTATACTTGACATAAACTGAGCTATTTCCTTGAATGACCGTGTTAGTATTTGAATCTTATAGTGTGTTAGAGGATGGCTGGTGGTAATCTTCGAAGGTTTCGTTAGGTGAAGGTTGTGGTGGACGTGGTGCTGGATCGCGTGTCACGAGAAGCATGGCTAGGGCCGCTAAAATGGCACTCAAAGAGTCCGAGATCCATCACCCGGAAGGCGGTGATGATGGTGCTAGTCTGAGGACCACATTGAAAGAGGTTGTTGTCGAGGGAGTTCAACAGGTCATGCAGACGATTCTGCCATTTATGGTGACTGAGGTAAGTAGGGCGGTGAAGGAGACGACCGTGATTGAAGTGAACAAGAAGGGTAGCAGCTAGGGATGAGCATTTGGTACCTAGTACCCGTACCGTACCGATACCGGTACCCAGCTGGTACCGAAAATTTGTACAAGGTACGGTATAGGTACTTGATTTTCTTACATTTCGGGATCGGTACTGGCCGGTACCGGTACCGGTACTTTACCTAAAAGTCTCGTATGGTACCCGATAGTACCTGAATACGAATAACCTATTTTGAAAAAGGATTGACAATATAGTGATCAAATCGAAAATTAACTTTCTTTGATATTTTAAAACTTTTGGTATTGGTATTGATCTTATTGGTGTTTATTATTTTGGGGTGAAACTTATCACCATGAAGCAAAAACAATTTATTATTTTTTTGAGCCATTTTGCTTCACACCTGATGAGTAATATTTAGAATGTATGGTTAAGTCTATGTATTATTTTTGTTAAACATGTTGATGTTTTTTGAAATTTTATTTTTGTTTAGTTATTATAAACTTTTAGAGGTATCGGGTACCAAACATGTACAGGGTAACGGATACAAAAAAGTACTGGATAGCTTAACCAAACATGAATCATGCAGCAAGACTAAAAAATAATGTTGTGGAGATAACGGGTACCAAAGAGGTATTGGGTACCGAAATACCGATACCGTACCAATACCGGTACCTATACCCATATACCAAAATCGATACCGGTAGCGGTACTCGTTTTTTATAAATTTCGGGACCGGGTACTTTCGGTATCAGTACCGGTTCGGTACAGGTACGGTACCGAGCTCATCCCTAGTAGCAGCAACAAGAATTGCAACGGAAAGCAGGTTGAACGTGGGGGATACACTCCAAACAAAAAGGTTGCCAGGACGGATGACTAGCGTGTAGCTTCGTCCGGTGCGGAGACGAGGAAGTGTGGTAAGTGTGCTAAAGGGCATACTGGTGAGTGTAGGTGGGGATCAAACCTCTGCTTCAAATGTGGGAGGCCCGGTCATCTGGCAAAGAATTGTGGGGTGAAGAGGTGTTATAATTGTGGCGGATAAGGTCATATAAGCAGAGACTGTAATAAGCCGAGGGACAAGAGTTTTTAGGCAAAGAGGACGACTGGAACTGGAAGGCAGGAGGCGAGCGCAGAGCCTTCACGATGACCAGGGAAGAGGCTAGGATGGACCCCGATGTCATGTCATGTACGTATCTAGTAACCAAACTCTTGCTTTTGTGTTGTTCGATTCCAGTGCTAGTAGGAGTTTTATTTCTGCTGCCTTTTGTGCTAAGTTGCCCATTAGGAGTAGAAGTGTTAATGAACCCTTTAATTTAGAAACTGCCGTAGGTAAGTCTACTAGGATTTCTGAGATGATAGAAGGTTGTGACATTGAACTAGAAGGTCAAAAGTTTCCTGTTAGACCGTCCGTGATGGCCTTAGGCGGTTTCGATGTAGTCCTAGGAATGGATTGGGTGGCGGACTACGAGGCAAACATTGTGAGTCGCAAGAAGGTGATTAGACTGTCAGCTCCTGACATGAGTTCGGTGACAGTTTACGGTGATCGAGTTACGACTATCCCGAGGTGATTTCGATGGCGGTGGTGGGAAAGTGCATGAGGCATGGGTGTAGTGCCTACTTGGCCTACGTGAAGGATGTGGATATGCCAACACCATAACTGTTTGATGTACCGGTTGTGTGTGGCTTCCCAGAGGTGTTCCCAGAAGACTTAGCAGGAGTGCCACCAGACCGTGGAATCAAGCTCCAGATTGACTTGATACCGGGTGCCCGACCTATTGCTAAGGCGCCATATCGGTCGGCTCCGACTGAGATGAAGGGATTGATGGAGCAACTACAGGAGTTGCTTGATAAGGGGTTCATTAGACCAAGTATCTCTTCTTGGGGTGCTCCAGTCTTATTTGTGAAGAAGAAGGACGGTAGTATGAGGATGTGTATCGACTACCGTGAGCTGAATAAGTTGACAGTAAAGAATCGGTACCCATTACCGAGAATTGATGACCTATTTGATCAGCTTCAGGGTGCCAGTTGGTTTTCAAGGATAGACCTTCCATTTGGCTACCATCAGTTAAAAGTGAAGGAGCAGGATATCCCTAAAACAGCTTTTCACACACGTTATGGACACTACGAGTTTCTCGTTATGTCTTTTGGTTTGACCAACGTGCCAGCTGCTTTTATGGACTTGATGAATCGAGTGTGTCGGCCGATGTTGGATAAATCAGTGATTGTGTTTATTGATGATATCCTGATTTATTCGAAGAGGGAGGAAAATTTATAGCCTACATATCCCGACAGTTGAAAGTTCATGAGGTTAACTATCCTACTCATGACTTGGAGCTAGCAGATGTGGTCTTTGCGTTAAGGATTTAGAGGCACTACTTATATGGGACGAAGTGTACCATATTCACTAACCACAAGAGCTTGAAGTACTTCTTCGAGTAGAAAGATTTGAACATGAGGTGGAGGAGATGGTTGGAGCTCTTAAAGGATTATGATTGCGAGATCCATTACCATCCGGGCAAGGCCAACATGGTGGCAGATGCCCTTAGCCGAAAGGAGAGACCCGAGCTGATTCGGGTGAAGGCTTACCAGTTAATTATGACCTCTGATATAACGAAGGAGGTCAAGGAGTTTCAAGATGAGGCGTTGCAAGAAGATCATCTTATCTTTGAAAGAATGAGAGTTCTAGTCGCGAAATTGGGTGAAAGCACGCTCGGTGTTAGAACCCGATTCAGACGAATATGGATTCCTCGTTTTGGGGATCTGCGTGGAAAGTTTATGGATGAAGCTCATAAGACTCGATACGCCATTCATCCTGGTGCCACAAAAATGTATCAAGATCTGAAGAAAGATTACTAGCGGGCGGGAATGAAGCGAGACGTGGCTAAGTACGTGAGCAAGTGCCTGACTTGCTTGCAAGCGGAGGCGGAGCATCAGAAGCCATACGGGAAGATCCAACCTCTGGATATACCCGAGTGGAAGTGGGAGCATATCACCATGAACTTTATTATGAAGCTACCGCGCACCACGCGAGGGTACGATGCTATATGGGTGATAGTTGGTCGTCTGACGAAGAGTGCTCACTTCCTACCGATCTGCAAGACGTATTCATCCGAGAGGTTGGCGGATCTATTCATCAAGAAGAGTGTGACTCGTCATGGTGTGTTGGTGTCTATTGTGTCTGATCGTGACACCTGGTTTACATCTAAGTTTTGGAAGAAGTTCCACGATGCTATGGGGACGAGGTTACATACCAGCACGGTTTATCATCCCCAGACCGATGGTCAGTCAGAGAGGACCATTCAGACGCTAGAATATATGCTTCGGGCATGTGTTATTGATTTTGGAGGAAGTTGGGATGACCATGTACTGTTAGCCGAGTTCTCATATAACAATGGCTACCATGCCAGCATTGGCATGCCTCCTTATGAGATGCTATACAGTAGGAGATGTAGAACGCCCGCTTGTTGGGGTGACATTGGCCATAAAGAGTTAGGAAGCGTCGAGGTGGTCGAGGCTACGACTGAGAAGCTAGAAAGGATCAAAGCCTTTATGAAGGCAGCTAAAGATAGGCAAAAGTCGTACTCCGATAAATGACATAGACCGATTGTGTTCCAGGTGGGTGACAGAGTTATGTTGAAAGTCTCACCTTGGAAGGGAATCATTCGGTTTAGAAAGCGGGGCAAGTTGAGCCCAAGATACATAGGGCCTTTCTGAATTATTGCTCGAGTAGGAGAGGTGGCCTATAGGTTGGAATTGCCGAGTGAGTTAAGTGGAATTCGGATGTGGAATTCCTCCGACATTCCATGTATCTCACTTAAGAAAGTGCTTAGCCGAGGAGGATATGGTGGTGCCACTAGAGGATATTGAAGTGGATGAACGACTCAATTATGTGGAGCAACCAGTGGCAATCATCGATCGCAAAGGGAAGAGGCTAAGGAATAAGGTGGTTCCCTCGGTACGTGTACAGTTGAAGCACAGGAAGGGATCAAAGTCCACTTGGGAATTTGAGGAGGAGATGAGGCAACATTACCCTCAACTATTCAATGGCTAGCAGGTTTCGAGGACAAAACCTAAATAAGGAGGGTGGACTTGTAACGCCCCGAATAATGTCTAAGCGAGCCAAATAATAAAAATGGGCTTAGACGAGATCATTTAATGGAAATAAGATGGATATGGGTTATAGACCGAGTTAACTCTTCGGGATATGTGTTTGGCGAGTTTAAGGTCCCGGGAACGCCCGGTATATATAAACGGATCAGCTTGAGCAGCTCTCATTTGCAACTCAACACTTTAGTTCTAGAGAGAGAGTTGAGAGAGAAAGTAGAGAGAATTGAAGATTCAAGGCTCGGTTGATCTTCGGATTGAAGATCGGTGTTCGTGGGCATCAAAACAACAAGAAAACACCAAGAATCCAGGTAAGAAACATCATTTAATCGTTGCTTTTGATGTAAACCCGGATTCTAGGGTTTGGGTTTTTAAAAGTGGCAAAGATTCGCCCAAAACTCACGTTTTTGTGTAAGAAAACATGTAAGAAGCTTAGATAAAGCTTATTGGGTGATAAACCAAGGTTTTGGGTGTAAAATATTGAAGTTTGGGTCAAAAATAGGGTGGTTCGTAATTTTCAGCCCGTTCTGCGAAACTGGGTGTTCATCCAACGAAATTAGGTATTCGTCCAGCGAAACTGTGGATCTTCCTGCGAAACTATAGTTTCGCAGGTAGTTTCGCAGACATGGTTTTCCAACGAAAGTTGGGCGAAACTGGCAGCAAAACTGCCAGCGAAGATGCCAGCGAAACTAGCAGCGAAACTGCTGGCGAAACTAGCAGCGAAATTGCTGATCTGGCAGCGAAATTAGGCAGAAATTAACCCCTTAGAGTGTTAACTTGTCTGCAGGCTGTGTAGTGTGATCCTAGCCTAGAAAGCTTAGTCTAGAAGTTATTCGCGGTATTCAGGTGAGTTCTAGATCTCCTATTTAATATTTATAAGTTTTTTCATGTTTTGGGGCTATTATGCATACTAAATATACGTTTTTAAATGACCAAGATTATAAGAGCTTTTAACAGGAAGAACGATTTTTCTACAAGTAAATGTGCTATATAAATATTTAAATATAAAAATTTTTCGCGTTGACCTGGCAGCCCAATCCCAGCCAGGGGCGTTGCCCCTTGGACCCCACTAGGGGTTGCTGCCCCTAGGACCCCGCTGTCAGGGGCTGCCGCCCCCGAACCCCCGCTATCCCGCGGAGGGCCGGTTATGTTTTATGATGACTAGTACTTGGCATGTTGTGTACTTAATGAGTTAAGTATTATATATATTAAAGTGGAAGATGATATTAATGAAAAGTGAAACTTAATGAATGTTACCCCCGGGCCCGTTTGATGATGTAAAGTCTTGCAAGCACTATGATAGACTTCACTTAGGTGAGTCTGATGTATGATGATTGATCCGTATTCATGAGCGGGCTATGTGCCTTGCAGTGTGGATCAACTGTCGTGGGTTAGCTACCATGAAAAATGTGTACTGACAGGGATCGACATTCGTTGTCGATCAACATGGAGCTCTTGCTTTGTGCAATCTCGTTTATGATGAAAGTGAAAGATAATGAAAGAATGAAAGATAATGAACATGCTTATTATGATGCAAGAAATGTTATGTATTATGATGTATGCGTGGTCATTAAATGAAGGATAAAGTTTATATTTTCTTATTTATCTAAAACTAGAACTCACTCAGCGAAGCTGACTTTTATGCATAATAGTTGGCGGGTAAATGCTGATGCTGAGGATGGCACAAGGTGGGAAGCTACTTGGATGGCAATGGATGGCATTCCTGTTTACGAAATCTTTTATTGTAATTTAAAGGAACTATGTTTTATTTGTTATTAAAGGACAAATGTATGATCACAATATCAACTGCAAGTTTTAAGTAAATGTTTATTTTATTCCGCTGCATTGTTTTGTTATTAAACTGATTTTATGCTATGATTAATCATCTGTGAGGCTTCCCGGGAACGGGGCCTTACAAGTGAACCAGTAAGACGCCCGATTCACTGTCGATCCGTTTCTGAAAACATTGTATGAATCAATTAGTATTTTACCCATGTGTGTTGCGGTGTGTAATCAAAATCTTTATGCAACCCACGTGCTACAATGGATACATTTATAATAGTTGAAAATTTATATGTAAAACTACTGGTTTAAAAAGTTCACGTCGAAACATTGATAAAATAAACACGCCGCAACAGCAAGGACATTCTTAAATTTATATAAGAACATGAAAAGCTTAGAAAATCGTGTTTGGGTTCTAAAAATGCAAAAGAGTAATGGATTTAAATTAAAATCAAAAACACTATTATTAATATTATGTAAAATATCATAAAGATATTAAATTTACTTTTATAAAATGGGTTTTATATGAAATAAAAAACAAAGGATGGGAAGGGGGTTTCCTAGAGTAAAACCCAGACCAAGGCCTTTAGAACATGCAACGCTTACCCTATGCCAAGCACTCATTTTGTTTATAGTTCTAAGCCTAATAAATATATAAGCAAATCATTCCCATCCAAGCACTCATTTTAATAAATATGTTTTGATTCAAGTTCTAAGCCTGAAATTGAAGCTTTTACAACTCATTTCCATGAACTTGCTACGCTCTACCCTAACATGGTTACCGCGACATATAAACGAATCGATAGATACATAGATGGATTGGTTCCTGAAATCCAAAGCATGGTGACTACTGCCCGGCCACAGCGGTTTAAGAGGCGATCTGTCTGGCGCACTATAAGTTTTAATGAAAGGCTGATGCACTCAAAACAACCCAAGTCTTTCCTGTATGCATGCACTTGGTGCAAAGTAGAAGTTTCTTCGGAAGTTTTACACCCTGCATCTGAAATATTCTAAGTGTAAAATCTTCCGAATCCAAGTCCAATATCTTCCGAAGCCAAAAGTGAAGTCTTCCAAAGCTTCAAACACAAAGTCTTCCAAAGCCAAAGAAGTGAAGGTAGATTTCTTCTGAAGACTTTGAAGAACATGCTTTCTCTAATGTACTTTTCATAAAGCTGACCAACTTTCCGCCGCAACTCTAAGAACTCACCAACTTATACAAGTTGGTGAAAGGTCCATGTCCATGCTTTATGTAACTGTACATTGAGTTCTTGTGTATGCAACTTTCTACTTTATGTACTTTTATCCTTTTTGTAATATATTAGGATGTGAGCTATGACATGTCATAGTCACTAGTCAATCTGCCTTTTGACTCTACATTGATCTTATGTTGTCTAGATTGATGTTTCCAGCTGGCCTTCTAAGTATGGCCAACTATAGGATGTAGTATAAAGTATCTTAGGTGTTTGTATATTTCTTTATGCTTTGAAACACTTGTAAAAGAACTTGAGAACAATATACAACATTCTTGAAAACCATATTCGCGTTTTGTTGTTTTTAGTTGTGTCTCTTGTTTTGCTTGTGTTCTAAGTATCATACTATAAGTCCCAGTTCCCTATTTTATCTGTTAAGTATTCTAACACTCTTCACATTGTGTGAGTGTTGTATTGACCATCCCTTAAACGGTCCTGCAATTGCTATCAGAGCATTCCAGGCTCTTGATTGTAAGATGTTACCATCTTAAGATCTCTCACTCACACAAAATTCTTAACATCTCAAATGGCAGCTCTCACTAAAGCTAATATGGAAACTGGAACATGACAAAGTCCCCACTGATCACTCCTGAAGACTTTGACACTTGGTGCCAAAGAATGGAAGGGTTCATCAAGTCATAAGACTCCAGGATGTGGGAATCTATTGTCTTAGGGCCTCACATACCAAGCACCTCTTCAGCTGCTGCTGGAGGTGGTATGATTCCAAAGGACATGACTGACTATTCTAAAGAAGACAGGAAGAGAATACATATAGATCAAAAAGCCATGACAGCTCTTCAAACTGCTCTTCCAAACACTATATACAGAGGCTTCAAGAAGTGTAAAACAGCCAAGCAACTATGGGATGCATTAAAGTAGGGGTCCACTGAAGCCAAAGAGAACAAAAAGGATCTCCTGAAGTAACAATTTGAAAACTTCATCTTCAAAACAAGTGAAACCATGACTCAGCAATACTTCAGGTATGTTGAGATTCTGGACATTCTAATGGATGTTGGAGTGACTCTTGAAAATAGGGACATTGTAAGGAAATTTATGTCATCTCTTCCTAGACAATGGACATATTATTGTGTTGTTATCAAGAGAACTAAGAACCTTAAGACTTTCACTCTTACAGAGTTGAATTGTATTCTTAGTGGATACCATATGGAGATGAATATACAAAGTCCATCTAGTAACTCTAGCAATCAGCAGAGTTCAGCCCTTCATATGGTTGAAAGAGATAGCAGAGAACAACATCATTATCTCATCTGCTACCCTGACAACTCACAAAAGGGTCCTTTCATCACCTTTGCGGAGACACCAAGAGAAATCTACACTCAAGGAAGCCCATTCAAAGAGACAAGCTCTTCATAAGCCTTTGTGTCTTCTGATGAAAGCACAAGAAACTTTCTCTTCACCTTTGAAGATATGGAATGTATCCATCAACATGACTTGGAGTATATGGAGATAATTCAGCAAATGGCTCTCCTCACTCACAGAGGCAAGAAGTTCTACAAGAGGACAGGGAAGAAGTTTCCTAGCAATGCAACAAGTGGAAAGTTTGGGCTGGACAAAAGCAACGTAAAGTGTTACAACTGTAACCAAATGGGCCACTTTGCTAGAGAATGTAAGGCACCAATTACAAATGGTGGCCAAACACAAGCCAGACCAAACTACACTGATAAAACCAACCAGAATAAGAAGCCAAAGCAGCAAGCTACAGTTGTTGTTAAAGAAGGAGGCTTTGACTGAAGCTTTCAAGTGGAAGATGCATCACCAAACCAAGCACTTATGGTTGACCATGATGAAGCCAAGGTATTGGAACATCTCTGTACACCTGAATGCATTACTAAAGTTAACAGATATAGGTCCTACAACTTAGAAATGAGATCTAATATTGAGTCTTTAAATATCTTATAATCTAATTTCAAAAGAGTTGAATATGACTACAAACTTAAAATAGAAGATTTAGAGAAAACTATTTCAACTCTTAAACATGAACATACCAACTACAGGACTCAGATCAAAGACCCTATAACTAAGTTGACTGTATGCCAGGCTGAGCTTGTGATCAGCAAACCCAAGGCAGAAAAATGTGTTCTTGAAGAAGAGACCTTCAAGAACATAATATTCTCATCCTTGCATACAAAATCTTGTTATCAACATAAGCAGGGACTGGGATCTACAAGATAGCTCCTCCACACATAATCTTGTCTGTAAGATCTCCTAGGTGTGGAACTTGTGAAGATGAGCTTCCATTCATAGACCCCATGAGTGAAGAGGATAAAGAGGAGATATTGAAGGATGTCTCTGAGTAGAGTGAAGAAGAACATCCTAAGAAGTGTCATTATTCTCCTGAGGAGAGAAAGGGAGTTAGGATGACCAAGTCAAGAAGAAAGAACTTGATCAGAAAGGCGAAGAGGAAGTCCAAGAAGGCTCTAGAGATTAAGGGCACCTTTAATTCTATGCAGAAACAAGTTTTTATCTATGTAGGATTTGAGGTGGTTAAGGCTGAGGACTCAAACTTAAACTCTAGTACCAGGAGTTCTATTTCATGTTCAAATCATCCCAGCATCATGAAGAAGGCTAATCAGTTGTGTACCACTGCTACACAACCTGAACCATCCAGCTTCAAATGTAGTTCTCACCCTTAAAAGAATTGCCACATCATCTGCAAAGATGAAAATGGAGAAGGAAAGTGATCAAGTTCAGCCTTGTTCTCAAGGGAGAACTCTTAAAAGGAAGAAAATGGACTGTGTCATGTGTGGTAGTACTTCTCATCTTGCTAAGGATTGCCTCTACAATCCAAGAAGCACTATCCACATGACCAAGAAAGAAACTTCTGAGAAGATGAAGAAGAAGCAAGCTTTGGAAGAAAAATATTTTCCCTTCGGAAGCTCCAAAATGAAGAAGAAGATAAGTGAAAACGTGCCTTCAGAAGAAAAGTTGGTCTCGGAAGAATGAAATACTTCTGAAGTACTGAAGCTTTCTGTAGTGCTAGCAAGATCTTCCAAAGGTCCAGTCTCCAAAACTTCCAAAGTTTTCAAAACTTCCGAAGTATTGAAGGTCAAGTCTAAGCTTCCAAAGATGGTGTGGAAGATAAAGAAAGACCATGTGACTGAAAGTTCTTCATCAACATCAGCAAATGATCCTCAAAATATGACAATAGGATCAATTACTGTTGCATTGTCTTCAACTTCTTTTGATAAGCCCAAGACCAATAAGGCTTAGGTTTCCAAATGTAACTAATTATCTCTTTTATGTAGAATAGCTAAAGACAAACAGAAATGTATGGATCATTGATAGTGGCTGTTTCAGGCACATGACAGGCAATGGGTCACTACTCCAAAATTTCGAGAAAACTGATGGAGGGCCAGTTGCTTTTGGAGGAGATGCTGGAGGTTACATTACAGGAAGGGGCAGGGTCACAAATGGTAAGCTCAACATTGAGAAGGTAAACTTTGTCAAGGAACTTGGATACGATCTTTTGAGTGTATCTTAACTGTATGATCAAAGTCATAACAAGCTTTTTACTGAGCATGAGTGCATTGTTCTTAAGCCCGGGGTGGTTATTCCTCATGAGCATATCCTGCTCAGAGCCCCTAGAAAAGGGAACATGTACAAGATGGACTTGCAAGAAACATCTTCCTCAGGAGAAGTTTCATTCTTTCTAACTAAAGCCAATACTGATGAGTCTTTCCTCTGGCATAAAAAAATGTGCCATGTAAACTTTAAAAACATGAATAAATTGATTAAAATTGATTTGGTAACTAGAATGCCAAAGAAAGAGTTTACAAGTGATGACCACTGTGTTGCATGCCTCAAAAAAGGGAAGCAACATAGGGTATCCCAAGGAGCTTGTATGACCAATATGACTTAGGTCTATTACATAAAACCGACAGTACAATGTTGCTTGCTGATTCAACATGGAAACAATCATGAGAAATGGTCAAGGATATGATAATTAAGCTAGGAAAGTTCTACTACCCGGTGGACTTTATGGTGCTTGATTATGCACCCGTAAGGACGAATGAGCAACCAAAGGTAATCTTAGGTCGACCATTCTTGGCAACAGCCAAAACGCAAATCAATTGCCGAGATGGAATAATCGACATGACATTTGAAAACCGTAAATTGTACTTTAATGTGTTTTCAAAATCAGTTGTATGTAGTTAATAATGATTGTGATATAATAAATGCTACTAACGGGTGTGCTTCTACTTAGATATCACATGTAAGTGAGGACATCACCAAGGTCAATGTCTTAGATCCTTATAGGTTTGAGCTCAAAAGTATGGACAAGGAGGAGTATGTGAAGGTCGACCCACTAAGGAAGGAAATCCGAGACCAAAGGTTAAGATGAGCAAACCACCAGATCAAGTGAAGTCAAGGGTCAAAGAATAGATGTTTGACCAATACGGGAGCAAACAAGAAAATCTATCAAGCCGGGATAAGCAATTTTTTGAAGAAAAATATGGAGAAAAGCACTCCGTATGACCACCATAAGTGGTCTCAGGTAAGGTCTGGTTGAAGGCCTAAAACTTAGCACTTGCGAGAGGCAACCCGAGAACTTTATGGTTGTGTTCACTATAAACCCTCACGAGACTACAACTCGTCCACTCGGGTCTATCGAGGGGTTTAAAGGCTTGTTGCATTCGCTAAATGCAACCATGATTCCTACGAAAGTGAGTATTACTTCTTCTATTAGTTTGTGTGTTCTTTGTTTTGTTTTTTAGTTCAATCATGCATAAGATACAAGCACTCAAGTGTAGGGAGGCGCAAGTCCCGTACTAAAGGCTCTCACTAACGATCAAGTCTATGTACTCCTTCTTTATCTTGCTTATTAATCATTACCATATATATGATGACCTTGAAAAATATAGTTGAATTTTACTTAAATATACTTTAAACAATTAGAAAGTTAAATCAATTATAAATTATATGATTGAGTAGTAGTGGTTTTCATGGTTTTTAATTATAAATATGGTTTTATTTGATCCCTCACCTATACATATACATATATATATATATATATAATATATATATATATAGATAGATACATATATATATATATATACATATATATATATATACATACATATATATATACAATATATATACAAATATATTATTATACATATATATATATTATTATACATATATAATAATACACATATATATATATATATATATATACATACATATATGCAGGACCGTTTAAGGGCTTGAACACAATTACAACACAACCACACAATGAGGAGAACAACTAAACTTTAATCAAACAGTGAACTGGTTTAACCAAGTATGATACTAAGAACACAAGTAAAGTAAAGAGACAGAACAAGAGAGTTTGGGTTTCAAGGAGGCAGTATATTGCTTTCTCAAGTTCTTTTACAAGTGTTACAAAGCATTAGAAAGTTACAAGAACTTGAAATACTTATACTACAACCTACAGCCGGCTATACTTTGAAAGCCAGCTGGATACAATTGACTAGACACTAACAAAATCAATTGTAGGATCAAAAGGCATATCTGCCTTTTGACCTTGTGACTATGACATGCCATAGCTCACATCCTATACATTACAAAAAGGATAAAGTACATAAAGTAGAAAGTTACAGACTCAAGACCTCAATGTATACAGTTACCAAAAGCATGGACCTTTTCACCAACTCATGTAAGTTGGTGACTTTACAGAGATGCACAGAAAAGGTACTTTATGGAACAGTACATCAGATAAAGCATGTGTACTAAAAGTCTTCGGAAGAAATCTGTCTTCATAGGTTGAAGCTTCGGAAGACTTCATGTTTGGCTTCGGAAGATATTGGTCTTGGCTTCGGAAGATTTTACACTTAGAGTATTTTCTAATGCATTGTGTAAAACTTCCGAAGCATTCTATACTTCAGTACTTAGTGCATGTTGCAGAGACACTTGGATGTTTTGGGTTGCATCAGACTTAAGGAATCCTTACAAACTCCCCCTAGGCTGATGCTACCAAAACACTTAGAAGATCTTCAGATGTTGGTAGTCTTCAGTACAATCATGACCATTCCTTTCTTCATTAGATGGTCAGGATCATCAAGACTCTCATAGTATCTTCTCATTTCAAAGAGATCATGCAGAGGTAAGTTGATTATGTCTTGCCAGGAGTAGACATCTTCAACACCTTGATCTCTGATAACATGCCATCTTTCTGGATTGGTGGAGTAAGTCCAGGACAAGATGGGTGTCTCAGTTGTTAGAGGAGCCACTTGCATAGGAGTTGATTGGGCTGCCTCATCATGCACTTCCTCAGGTTGATCTGATTCAGCCTGAGGTGTAGAGGTAGATGACTTAGGCTTCTTTTTCTTTGTCTTTGGTTTAGAAGCCATTCTCTTCTTCCTCTTAGATGACTTTAACTGAGAAGACTGGTCTGCAACACCATGTTGATCATCATTGTCTTTCTCAGTTGGGTGTTCCTCCCTCACAGGTTCATAAGGAGAGGGAGTTTGACCCTGCCTTGGATCAGAAGATGAAGCTTGCTGAGGCTCAACTGGAGGTTCTGGTTGAGGTGTCTCTGGTTGTTCAAACTTGACCTCCACTTCAGGTGGGACTTCACTTGGAAGAGAGTGCAAGTCAATCAGTTCACCACTCTTTATCTTCTGCTTGATCACCCTTATATGCTCATCCATTGTGGATAGAGACATGGGGCCAAGTCTCCTTCCGGAGAATCCATATAGCTTCAAGAAGCTCATCATTCTTTGTCTATCAACAGACTTCTTTACACTCTTTTGAATGATGGCTCTTGACTTTGCAGCTTCTTCCCTTAGCTTCCTTTTGGTTGTCTTTCTTTCTTTGACTAGCTCAAGCTCAAGTTGCTTTAGGTACTCAAACTCAATGAAGTCATAGGATAGGGGAAGAAGTGCATCTGCCTGATAGAAGCCTGTGGCACTCAGGTAGTTGATCATCTTGATCCTATCTTCTTCTTTATCTACCTGAGGTTCTTGTGGAGCCACATCTTCCTGTGCAGGACTTTCTTGAACTGGAGAGAGAGTGGGAGCATGCTTGTAGAGTCTTTTCTGTCTCTTCTCCTCTTTGAATTGGAGAAGTAGCCTTGCATCCTCTTTCTCCTTCATCTCTCTTGACACTTCCATGTCAGCCAGTTCATTTAACTCTTCTAAGGGGAGGGAGATGATTTCATCAATATCATAGTTCCTCTTCTGTAAATAGGTAATCCTGACTGCCCTTAACTCATCATCTTGAGTATTTGGTCTGGGGGCAGCCCTGATTGCAGCTTGCATAAAGCTAGATGACCCAGAAGAACTTTCTCCCCTTAGCTTTCTTTTCCTCTCTCTCTCTCTTCCTCCTCAATTTTCTCAGGAGTCATTATCCTTTTCCCTTTGTCACCAACAGACCTTTGTGACTCAGGGTGGATAGAGGCTTGGCCTTCATTGCTTGGTGTAGCTTCCATGCTCTGGTCAGAGAGAGGCTGAGAAACACCTTCACCAGCAGGTGTCTCAGAAGGAGTTTGGACCTCTGTAGCAGTTGTTGATGATGAGACAGGGATCTCAGGTTCTGCCACTGGGCCTTCAGTCAAGGTTTCCCCTATGAAACTAATCTTAGGGTCCACCTCAACATCCAGTTGACCGATGACATTGCCTGATTGCCTAAGTCTCCTTCTTAGAGAGAACTCTGCAAGGATCCTATCTTGGATTCTTTGAGCCAGCCTGTCAGCTTGTCTTGAATTGCTTGGATTGACAAGTGGCATGTTGACTAAATCCAATCTTTCATAGAAGTTCAGGCTTTGGAAATTAAACACTTCTTGTTGACCTTGAACTCTGTGAAGGATAAGGGCTCTTCTGTCAGCATCATACCTCCACCTTATGATGTAGTTGCCAGTTCCTTGTGGTGGAGATGAGACACCCCTTGGTATACCTTCCTCAAAGAGACTCCTGATGATTGAGTCTATAGAGTCCACATTAATGTGAACTTGAGGAAGTTGCTAGAATGCACAACATCAAGTGAGGATGGTGAGTCCTCTATGTCCATTCTCTGTGAAGAACTCCCAGGTTCTGTGGTTGTAATAACTTTCTCTCTTTTTTGGTAGCATCACCCACTTGCATAGGTGAGCTGGAGGATAAGTCAATCACTTCCATAGGTTCTTGTGTTCCTGGTTGAGCTCTCCTTAAAGGTCTCCCAGCTAGTTTTTCCTTTAGATATGAAATCTGAAGTTGCTGATCATTGACCCTATTTTGTAAGGTAGTCACCTGAGATTCCAAGTGACCAACCTTAGAGACTAAATAGGAGCATGTTTTTTACAATTTCTACACCTTTAGTCTCAAATTCCCCTCATCTTCATCAGAAGAATCATTGGGGGATGAGATGATTGGACCAAAGTCCTCTCTCTCACCACCAGCTTGAGGTTCTTGGCTGCTGGTTTTCCTCTGCTCACTGGCAACCTCAGTTGAGATGCCAGTGGGCTGAGTTGCCATGGTTGAGGTCTTAATGATGTAATCACTTTCAAAAGTGAGAGCCTCTTCCATATGGACATCCTGAACATGTTCAGAAGTGTCCACCTCATCAGTAATAGGTGACTGATGTGGGATAGACTGAGGAGAGTCAGAGGTACTCATCTCTCTTTGAGTAGGGGAGGAGAAGAGAGACTCATGGTACTCACTGAATCCTAAGTCTTCATCAGTATAGAAGGATAGGTTCGGAATTGGTTGGTTGAGATCTAAAGGGTGGGGATGGTAACTGTCCCCTGAAGGTTGTTCATCTGAGTGTTGAGACTCAGAGTGAAAGCTTAAGGCTGTTGGGCTTGTGAGCTCATCAGGGTGAGCATGAGAAACCTCAGCCCTGATAGGTGAAGAAATGGGAGTGGTTTGCTCCACAGGAGAAGTGGGAGCTCTAGTGTCCACTTCCTCCTGTAAGGTTGAGTATATGGGGGCCTGCACAGACTCAATAGCCTGAGCAGGGTTTGTTTGGACTTTCTTTGGTAGGTGAGGGTGATTTCTGGTCTTTTTAGAGGTAAGGATAAAAGAGGTGTGGGTTCAACACTAGCTTGTGTTGCTAGGTTGTCACCTTGAGCAATGAGCTCTAACATTTTGGGACTAGGGCTGTTTCTACCCCTGAGAAGCCTACAGTTGGCTTCTTCATTATTTTAAAGATGCCGGGCTTCATCTGTCCCAATTTAAGAATATTACTTTTTCCCTCAACTGTGAGCCCAGTTCACAGTTGAGAATGTGTTGAACATATCTAGGAAACATGTAATACTCTAAGGAGTCTAAGTTTGCAAGTAATTAGTATAAACAAATTGTGAATACCTGAATTGACCCCCTGAACCATTCCATGAACTATAAAGGAGAGATCCTCAGGAATCTGGTCCATCCATCCATGCTTGTTTGATAAGCTGTGGATAACCACATGGAGCAGGTATTTCCACTGGGATGAGACCTTCCCTTTCCTGAAGGTCTTTACAGAGAAATCTCCCTCATAGCCCATCTGCTCAAAGGAATGATTTACAGCTTCCTTTGGGAAGGACAACTCACCTTCTTCATCATCCAGCTGCAAGTGTTGGTTAATGATGGCCGGAGTGATGAAGATTGTCCTCCCTTGCACTGTGGTAGACAGTGCCTTCTCCCCATCCATAATGACCTCTTGGCAGGTCTTCCAGAATTCAAGCAAGTGATCCTCATATAGAGTAGGATCAATGGTCAGGGAGGTGAAATAGTTGGATAGAGTTAAGAATTGACAAATCTCTGAGAAACTTGCATCTTTCTCAAAGCTTAACAGAGCAACTTGATTATGTTGCCTGTGAAGTTGCATGGAGAAATCTGGGTTGTTTCTGCGGTTTAGGTTGGCCATTTCAGAAGCTTAAGGGTGAAGAAAGGTAGCAAGCAAAGGCGGTTTAGAGAATTAGGTTAAAGGAATAGTGGAATTGAGGAAGATAGTGGGAAAGAGGGGGAACCGTTGGGTAGTGAAAAGGGATTTGAACCAAAGTTAATGAAATAGGATAAACTTTGAAATCCGGAAGTCGGTCCCACCTCTGAAAAGGTAGTTTACTTTTGCTCAAAAAGTAGTTTTCTTGGAATTCGAAAAGCTTCCGAAGGTAATTTGTCTTCGAAAGATGTAATTGAAAAAGCTTCCGAAGCTAAAATGGCTTCGGAAGATTTTCCTGAGAGTCTTGAAAATTTATGCTTCGGAAGAGAAATAAACCCTTGGATGCTTTGTATAAGAATAAACAAAGCTTTCAAGAGTTAATTTTGCTTCGGAAGGAAAAAGTCCTTAAAAATAAATAAGTGTCTGAGATAGATATTTAAGCTTCGGAAGATGAGTTTAGACTTCTTCCGAAGGTAAAATCTCTTAGACAGTTATTCATTTTGAAGATATGTTTTTCTTCCGAAGATAAAATTTTATCTTCCGAAGTATCAGAAAATTTTCAAGAATCTAAGGAAAGTCTTCAAAAAATTTTTACATCCAAAGAAAAACATGAGCTTATGAAAGTGATGAACTAGATAACTTAGGACACACAAATTTTAAGAAGAAATAATTAGAATTAGTTTTAAGAAAAGTCTACTAGAAGTTAATCATCCCAATAGCTGATATCAGATACTTAAATCTCTGTTCATCAAAAGCTTTTGTGAACAGATCAGCATATTGTTCATCTGTATGAACTTTGACTAGTTTAATTAATCCCTTTTCATAGTTATATCTTATTAAATGATACCTGATGTTGATGTGTTTGGTCCTTGAGTGCTGCACAGGGTTCTCAGTGATAGAGATAGCACTATTGTTGTCTATGTGAATAGGAGTCTCTTTGAAGTTAAATCCATAGTCCAGCATCTGATTTTGAATCCAAAGCACTTGAGCACAGCAGCTTGCAGCAGCAATGTATTCAGCCTCAGCAGTTGATGCAGACACACAGGATTGTTTCTTGCATTGCCATGAGACAACCTTTTCACCAAGGAATTGACATCCCCCAGATGTAGACTTTGCAGTCATGTTGCAACCACCATAATCACTATCTGTATAGGCATACAGATTGAAATTAGGATTCTTTGGATACCATAGACCAAGTGTTGAAGCACCTTTGAGGTATCTTAAAATCCTTTTCACAGTGATTAAGTGAGACATCTTAGGATTGGCTTGATATCTTGCACAAATACATGTAGCAAACATGATATCAGGCCTGCTAGCTGTAAGATACATAAGAGACCCAATCATAGCCCTGTATAAGTGTTCATCTACACACTCCCCCTCAAGATCAGGTCCAAGGGAGTGGTTTCTGGCTATGGGTGTCTTAGCAATCTTACAATCAGTCATGTTGAACCTCTTGAGTATGTCTTGAACATACTTTGACTGACTTATGAATATGCCATCTTCAACCTGCTTCACTTGAATTCCCAGAAAGAAATTGAGTTCTCCCATTGAACTCATTTCAAATCTGTCTTTCATCAGCTTCTCAAAGTCTTTGCAGAGCTTTGGATTAGTTGAACCAAAGATGATGTCATCTACATATACTTGAACCAGCAATAAGTCATTTCCCTGTCCTTTGATGAAGAGAGTTCCATCTATAGTACCTCTCCTGTATCCATGTTTACAGAGATACTCTGATAGTGTCTCATACCACTTCCTATCCTGTTGGCCTTAAGGAGAGTGTGTTTATCCTAGGATGGCCTTTGAGATCTATTTTCTTAGAAAGATCTAAGGCATACACTCTTCCTGTCCTGTTGGCCTTAAGGAGAGTGTGTTTATCCAACACCTTGTCAATCAAACTCAGAACTTTGGATGACAGAATCCGGCAGTTCTGACTTGTGAAAAGAGCAACATGGCCTTTGTCACACATTTGACTGACACTCAAGAGGTTGTACTTGAGATTTTCCACATGGTTAACATCATCAAACTTTATTTCCCCATTAGAAACAAAGCCTTTGCCGATGATGTAACCCTTTGCATCATTGCCAAAAGATACAAATCCCTTCCTTCCTTGAGAATAGTCATTAAGAAGTGATCTGTTTCCTGTCATATGCATGGATCCTCCACTGTCTACATACCAGATGCCTCTGTGGCATGTTGAAGAACCCTGCAGAACAAAGCAAATTAGTTAGATTTTGAGACCCAAACCTTTTTGGTTTTGGGCCTATTCACATCAACAGATGATGGACTAACAAGTTTGCTGGAAATAACAGCTTGAGAGAAAGAGAATGGTGGAGAAGAGGAATCCTTTGGCTTGGACCTCCTTTTCTGTGGATTCAACATAGGAACATCTAATTGGTTGACTCTTCCCAATAGATGTTGAACCATCATAACCAGCTGTGTCTGATTTTGAGATAAAGCTTTCAGCTCTTCAGACATATTAGCACTGGAGTTGGATAAGTTCTTATGTTGCACCTTCTTCTTTTGAGCAACCTCAGCTGTTACCTGTTTAACCCCTTCCTTTTTGGATTTCTTTTTGGACTTAAGGATTACAGGATTTGATGTTGCTGGTACAAATGTGGCTTTAAACTCATTTTTCATTTTAACCATTTTCTCTTTAATTTCATCTTTATGTTTGAGTTTGGATCCTCTTTTGTACCAACAATCATCAGTGAGATGATTAGACAGACCACATACTTCACATGGTTTCTTTTCTCATCTTATGTTGATCATCAACTAAAGAGGATGAAACTACTGAAGACTTGCTCTTCAGTACATTGGAAGCACTATTTGCTTTCTTGACTTCCTCTTTAGTAGTCTTCAAACTCTTTCTACTGACAGTTTTTCTTCTTTTCAGTGCTGTCAGTAGTTGGAGCTTGAACTTCAGGAGTTAAATCTTGCTCTCCAGTCCTTTCAGGACTCTCAGAAATAACTCCTGAGTTGACCAACTCTTTGATCATGTGAGTGTCAGCAATTGAACCATCAACATCAGCTGATAGGTTCTGAGAGGGCTTAGTGCTGACTTCAACTTTTGATGATGCTTTATCAAAAAGTGAATCACATGATGAGGTGGATTGGTTATTACTTTCTCCATCAGATTTCACCTCTACTCTTGGAGCAAAATCTGTAGGAGGAGCAGTGTGATTATAACCAATGCCAAACTTCACATTGGAAGCTGATTGCTTGCTGAGAAGCATCTCAAAACCTTTGCATGATTGTACCCATCGATCACACTCTACTTGGGTGACTGCAAGGGTTTCTTTGAGACTTTTCTGATCTTCCAGAATAACCTCTAGTTTAGCCTTTTCATCATTTTAATTGGCATTTAAGTTTATAAATCTCATCATTTTACTCTTAAGAGCAGACACATACTCAGCTTGTCTTTTGGAAATTGTTTTCTCAAACTCAAGTTTTTCATTTATTAATGCTACATTTGCCTCACTAATAGAGACAAAAGCAGCAATGCAAGATTCAGAACATAACTTGGCTTTAGCCTCTGAAGATACCTGAGTTACCTGTGAAGATGGTGTAGTTGAACAGGAACCCTCAGTTGATTCCAGAGCCATAAGTGCCAGATTTCCAAAAGGACTATCACCACCATGTTGATCAGCACTTGTGAACAGTTGTTCATGACCAGACATGTCATCTGGCAAGCTGCTCCAGTCAACAACTTCTGGGGTGAAGAAGCTATGTTGTTGAGGTTGAGGGGGTTGATGAGATGGTTGAGGTTCTGGGAGTGCATGAGGTTGTGGTACCATAGGAGCTTGAACTTGACTGGTTTGTGGCATGTAATAACACGGGTAAGGGTAAGGCATTTGACCCTGAGGAACAAAATATGCAGGAGATTGTAGTTGAGACTGATGACTAGAATTGACAGGATGTTGCCCTTTGTTTTGTTGACTATTGCTAGGAAAGGTCACAAAAGGTGCAGAGGAATTAGATCCAGATGATCTAAATTCTCTAGCAAAGTGTCCAAGCCTTTGGCATTTGTGACACCTCAACTTACTCTTGTCAAAACCAACTTTGGTTTTGCCAGAGAGTCCTGGGAACTTTCTTCCAGTTCTTTTGTAGAACTTCTGAGATCTGATATTTATCAAGGCCATTTGGCTCAAAATATCCATCTCTTCTAAGTCATCATCAGCAATCCCCTTGAGATCATCGATGATGAAGCATAGATTGTCATTATTACACCCAGAAAATTGACTATCAACACTCACAAATGCTGAATCAGAAATGTTTGAAGAGAAATCAATATGCTCATCATACTGGCCTTTAGATGAAGCATATTCTGACTCATGACTAACCAGAGCAGTGTTGCCTGGTACAAAGTCCTCAGTGAGCTTACCAGATGAAGACAGTTTTCTCTTTTGTTTTATCTCTCTCTCAAATGTGAGCAATTTCCCATGAAGTTGGGTGAGAGATAGTTTGTCCAAATTTGCACTGGAGCGTAGGACAATGGTATATGTATCCCATCTCTCAGGCAGTGATCTGAGAAATCTGTTATTCATCTGAATATTAGTATACTCATGTTTGACCATTTTCAATTCAGAGATCAAACAAGAGAACCGCTCAAACTGTTGAGTCAGTGTCTCACCCTTCCTATGAGAGAATGTCTCATATTGTTGGGCAAGGATCTCTCTATTATTTGCCAAGACCTCATCTGTTCCTCCAAATTGTTCTTTCAAGGCATTCCAGAGGTCATGGGCAGATTCATAGTGCATTAGCCCAGAATAAATTTCATTGGGTAGTGCCATGGCCAGGATTCCATGGGCTTTTGCATCTATCTCAAACAATTTCTTATCCTCATCTGAGTATTGATCCTTCCTCTTCGGAACCATTTGATTGGTTTCCGGGTTATTCACCATAGGCTTGTGTGGACCATGTACCACTGATGTCCAACAACCTGAGCTGTTAACAGACAGGTGATGGAGCATACGACGTTGCCATATGTTATACTCATTCCTAACCAGCATTGGAGGCTTGGTTGAGGAACCAGTATTGTGAGGATCATTGGAAGGAGTAGTCATTTTGGATCCAAAAACAATTTTATTCAAGCAAAAAAAAATATTTAGACACACCACAATAAACTCAATAAAAACCAATAATAAGTCTCAGGATGAATGATTAAAAGCACAGAAAATTCAATTCTCTATAACAGTTTCTTGCAAAAATGCTAATTCAATCAAACTTGGATCTTGAAGAGCAGTTTCAATGATCAATTATTAGATCGATCAATGATTAACCTGCTCTGATACCATTTGTCAGGATCAGCGATCACAAGTTTGAAGTATTAGAATGTAATGCAGCGGAATGAAATCAAGAATTAGTCAAATTATAACAAGAGTTTGTTACTTGAAAACAAATGCGAGAGAATATTTTTTTTTTCTATGATTTTGGAATGTTTCAATAATGCCCAATATTATTGCTAAATCATTCACAGTTACAATAGGTTGGCACTCCTTATATAGAGTGCAATCACTGCTGTAATCACGGGATGGTGATTACTGGCAGATCTAGTACAAAATAACTAATACTTAACAAACTACTGAAATGTTCAACAACTACTGAGACCATGTCAGAGTGCTAAGTATAAAACATAAAACAACTGAAAAGAACTACTGATACTACCAACGACGAAGAACAAACTCTTCAGTCGTTTTACAAAACTACTGAAAAGAGAAATATAAAACTACTGAAAGCAAACCGTCACAACTACTGAAGAAGTCCTCTTCAGCTGTTATGACAACGTTGATACTTTGTCTTCAGCACTTGTCTTCAGACTTTGTCTTCAGTACTTGTGTCTTCAGACTTTGTCTTCAGCACTTGTCTTCAGACTTTGTCTTCAGCACTTGTCTTCAGACTTTGTCTTCAGCACTTGTGTCTTCAGACTTTGTAATCAGTTGTTGTCTTCAGCTGTTGTGGACTTCAGTAGTTGTTGTAACGTCTGTGGGACTTAAAGGTTTTTCTGATCCGGCTCATTGGTTCTTTTGGTCCAACAGAACTCATTTCAAATCTGTCTTTCATCAGCTTCTCAAAGTCTTTGCAGAGCTTTGGATTAGTTGAACCAAGATGATGTCATCTCACATATACTTGAACCAGCAATAAGTCATTTCCCTGTCCTTTGATGAAGAGAGTTCCATCTATAGTACCTCTCCTGTATCCATGTTTACAGAGATACTCTGATAGTGTCTCATACCACTTCCTGGGTGCCTGATGCAGCCCATAAAGAGCTTTGCCAAGCTTGCAGACATAATCAGGATGATCAGGGTCTACAAAACCAGGTGGCTGTTTGACATAAACCTCTTCATCAATCACTCCATATAAGAAAGCACACTTTACATCAAGTTGAAAGACCTTGAAGTTCTTGGAGCAGCAAATGCCAAGAATATTCCTAACAGCTTCTAGTCTTGCTACAGGAGCAAAGACATCAGTGTAGTCAATCCCTTCTTCTTGTGTGTATCCTTGAACAACTAGTCTTGCCTTGTTCTTGATGATGATTCCTCTATCATCCTTCTTATTCCTAAAAACCCATTTGGTTCCAATAGTAGTCTTCCCATGAGGAAGAGGACAAAGGTTCCAAACTTTCTGCCTTTTGAATTGAAGCAACTCTTGTTGCATAGCTTCAACCCAACTTCCATCCTTTAGAGCTTCATCAACTTTCTTTGGCTCTATCTGAGATAAGAAACAAGAGTGAAGACAAACATTTGCTTCATGGGTTTGTCCTCTTGTTCTTACCCCTGTGACAACATCTCCAATGATGTTTGTGGTGGGGTGAGACTTGTGGATCCTTAGCTGAGGGATCACATCAAGTTGCTGAGAAAAGATCCAAATTTGAGAAATTAGATCTGGCCTGGAAGATTCACCCTCCACATATCACACTTATCAAGATTAACTTGATCCAATGAGTGTGTGACATCATTGATGTTGTCATCTATGGTGTGGTTATTAGCATCAAGGAATTCCTGATCACTATCACCATCACCATTGTTGTCTTCTACAATTGAGGTGTCTTTATCTGGTTGAGAAGCCTCTGAGCTGGAATTTGAAGGCATACCAGATGTATCAGCTGAATTTGTCATTGTTGTGCTGATAGAAACCTCATTTGCTGAAGTAGTTCCAACTGGAGCTGAAGATGTATGAGTTGTGGATCTTCCTAGCTCAAATCTTGGATCAGGATCACCTGTATTAAATTTTCTGCAGATCCTGAAACATGCTCACAAGATTTGTTAAAACAGTTGGTAACTAAATCAAGATCAAACAGCCAATCAGGACCAGAACCAGCCACACAGGGTGTGTTCATTGAAAGTCACATTGGCTGACTCCTCAACAATTCTAGTTCTGAGATTGTATACTCTATAAGCCTTAGCTTGGGAAGAGTATCCAATGAAGTGTCCATCATCTGATTTCTCAGCAAACTTGGCAATTTGATCTTTGGTGTTCAAGATGGTGCAGGGACATCCAAATGACCTGAGAAAACCAATGAAAGGTTTCCTCTTGTGCCAAAGTTCATAAGGAGTCTTACCATGTGTCTTAACTACTAAAACTCTGTTTTGCACATAGCAAGCAGTATTAACTGCCTCTGCCCAGAGGTGATGGGCAGTTTAGAGTCAGACAACATAGTTCTTGCAGCTTCAATAAGTGTCCTGTTTCTCCTCTCAGCAACTCCGTTTTGCTGAGGAGTCCTGGGAGCACTATATGTCTTGTAATACCTTTTTCATCACAAAATGTATCAAGGATTTGGTTCTTGAATTCAGTTCCTTGATCACATCTTATGGTTTTGACCTTGTGATCACATTGATTCTCAACTTTTAAGATGAAATTCTTCAGAATCTCAGGGGTTTCATCCTTAGTTCTAAGGAAGAAGACCCAAGTGAATCTTGTAAAATCATCTGTGATCACCAAACAGTAAGAGGTACTTCCTAGACTCATTACACTGGTGGGGCCAAAGAGATCCATATGTAACAAGTGTAGGGGAGTAGTGATGGAGTTCTTTTCCTTAGGCTTGTGAGATACCTTGTGTTGCTTCCCTTTCAGGCATGCAACACAGTGATCATCACTTGTAAACTCTTTCTTTGGCATTCCAGTTACCAGGTCATGTTTATTAATTTATTCATGTTCTTAAAGTTTACATGGCACATTCTTTTATACCATAGGAAAGACTCATCACTATTTGCTTTAGATGGAAAGCATGAAACTTCTCCAGAGGGAGATGTTTCTTGCAAATCCATCTTGTACATGTTCCCTTTCCTGGGGGCTCTGAGCAGGATATGCTCATGAGGAATGACCACTCCAGGCTTGAGAACAATGCACTCATGCTCAGTAAAGAGCATGTTATGACTCTGATCACAAAATTGGGATACACTCAGAAGATTGTACCCAAGCTCCTTAACAAAGTTTACCTTCTCAATGCTGAGCTTACCATTTGTGACCTTGCCCCTTCCAGAAATGTAACCACCTTCATCTCCTCCAAAAGCAACTGGTCCTCCATCAATTCTCTCAAAATTATGGAGTAGAGACCTATTGCCTGTCATGTGCCTGGAACAGCCACTGTCAATTATCCAGACATTCCTGTTTGTCTTGAGCTGTTCCTGCACAAAGAAGATGATTAGTTACATTTGGAATCCAAGCCTTACTTGTCTTGGGCTCACTAAGTGTAATAGAAGGTAATGCAACAGTAATAGATCCTATGGTTGTACTATGGGGATCTTCAGCTGTTTGTTGATGGAGAAACTTCAGTCATTTGATCTTTCTTAGACTTCCACACCACCTTTGGAGTCTTGGACTTGACCTTCAAAACCTTAGAAGCTTTGGGACTTCATAAGTTTTGATGACTGAACCTTCGGAAGAGTCTATAGTCACTGCAGCAGACTTCAGTGCTTCGGAAAAACTCCTTTCTTCCGAGACCAATTTTACTTCCGAAGGTAATTTTCCATTTACCTTCTTCTTTGATTTGGAGCTTCCGAAGGAAACAGACTTTCCTTCCGAAGCTTGAGACTTCTTGAAACTCTTTGAAGTCTTTGTATTGGTCATGTGGATAGTACTTTTAGGATTGTATGGGCAATCCTTAGCAATGTGAGAAGTACTTTCACACATAACACATAACATTTTCTTCTTCGAGAGAGTCTCCTTTTGAGAACAAGACTGGCTTTGGTCACATCCCTTCTCCATCTTCATCTTGGAAGATGCTGAGACAGTTCTTTTTGGCTGTGAACTGTTCTTGGAGTTTGATGGGCCAGGCTGTGCAGCAGTGGTACACAGCAGCTCAGTCTTCTTCTTTGCACTGAGATGATTTGAACAAGAACCAGGACTCTTAGCTGAGGAGTCTTGGTTGATGTCTTCAGTCCTTACTACTTTGAAACCTGCAGAGATAAAAACTTTTTTCTGCTTAGCATCAAAAGTAGCCTTGATCTCTTGAGCCTTCTTTGCTTTCCTCTTGCTCTTCCTGATCAAGTTCTTTCTCTTGGACTTGGTCATCACAGTAGATTTCTTCTCCTCAGAAGGATAGTGGCCCTTGGAAGAATCCTCTTCTTCACTCTTCTCAGAGGATTCTTCACTATCACTTCTTCACATCTTCTCACTTATAGGATCTATGAGAGGAAGCACATCTTCATAAGTTCCACGCCTAGGAGATCTTACAGACAAGATTGTGTGTGGAGGAGCTATCTCATTTGATCCCAGTCCCTGTCTATTTTGATAACACACTTTGTTGTGCAGGGATGAGGATATCATGTTCTTGAAGGTCTCTTCTTCAAGAACACTCTTCTCTGCCTTGGCTTTGCTGATCACAAGCTCAGCCTGGCACTCAGTCAACTTAGTTATGAGATCCTGGATCTGAGTTCTCAAATCTGTATGTTCATGTTTTAGTACTGAAATGGTTTTCTCCAAGTCCTCTATCTTTAACTTGTAATCATTTTCAGACTTTCTAAAATCAGATTTTAATATGTTTAGTGACTCAAGATCAGATCTCATCTCTAAGTTGTAGGACCTGTATCTATTTACTTTAGCAATGCATTCAGGAGTACAGAGATGTTCCAATACCTTGGCTTCATCATGGTCAGCCATCAGTGCTTGGTTTGGAGAAGCATCTTCCACCTGAAAGCTCCAGTCAAAGCCTCCCTCTTCAACAGCAACAGCAGCATGTTGCTTTGGCTTCTCATTCTGAGGGGCTTTGTCAGTGTAGTTTGGTCTGGGTTGTGTTTGGCCCCCATTTGTTTTAGGTGCCTTACAATCCCTAGCAAAGTGGCCCATAAGGTTATAGTTGTAACACTTAACTTTGCTTTTATCCAGCCCAAACTTTCCACTGGTAGCATTGCTTGGAAATCTTCTTCCTGTTCTCTTATAGAACTTCTTGGCTCTGTGAGTGAGGAGAGCCATTTGTTGAACTATCTCCATGTATTCCAGGTCATCTGGATGGATACAGTCCAGGTCTTCAAGAGTGAAGAGATAATTCCCACAGCTTTCATCAGTAGACACAAAGGCTTGAGAAGAACTTGTCTCTTGGAATGGACTTCCTTGAGTAAA